>CM065701.1:2500-35000 GCA_017654935.2 Phymorhynchus buccinoides | reverse complement strand
TAACATAATAGAGAGAGTTTATACTCAATGCGCTTTTCAACAGGGAGCCAGTGGAGAGGTTGAAGCAAAGGAGAAACGTGAGAGGTCCTCGGGCATTTCAGGACGAAGCGAGCAGCATTATTTTGGACTTTCTGCAATTTAATCAGGAGAGAATTACAGTAATCAAGTCTTGAAAGAACAAAGGAAGAAATGAGGGTTTTGATGGCTTCTTCAGACAGAAGATGACGTACAGAACTGATGCGCCGAAGCTCCAAATAGCAAGCACGGCAGACAGAAGAAATTTGACTTTGAAAAGAGAGTGTCTGGTCCAGTACAACGCCTAGACTGCGCACGGTAGTAGAGGTCTGAATGAGAGAGTTTCCAAGTTGGGCAGAAGCAGGGATTATACCTAGGGATCTGGAGAGAAAGAGGGTCAGAAACTGAACGTAAAGTCTCAGTATCGGTTTCGGTTTCGGTTTCACTCCTCTATTTATTAAAAAAACGGCTAAAATCACGCCTTTTTTCTTATGTTTTTTAACCCCCAAAAAGGCGTGATTTAATCGTTTTCTCGTGTTTTTTATTCTCGAAAACAGTGCGATTCAATCGTTTTTACTCTCGAAAACAGCGTGATTTAATTGTTTTTTAATAATGAAAAAAAAAGAAGGAAATTCTTTGTTAAATATTGAGATGATTTTATTCTTTCTTCACAAACACTTATTTTGTCTGTAGCCTTATTCTCAAAGGGGATCTATTTTACTACTATGAACCGGTCTAGGCTTTCCACCGTAATTAAGAGATCAGATAACCGTCGTCGCCTCTGACTATACTGGAGTACTGCCAACTTGTATTTAAGCTACAGGGGAATTCCGATAACGTCAAGCATAGTGTAAGAAGGAATGCATAGAATTCTTCGGATTTGAAATTATAGAATTCTTCGGATTTGAAAAAAATGCATAGAATTCTTGGGATTTGAAGAAAATGCACAGAATTCTTTACATTAAAAAAAATTCTTTACTTTTTTTTTTTTTAAGTTCTTTTTTAAGAAGTTACTTAAGTTCTTTTTAAGTTCTTTTTTAAGAAGTTACTCAAGTTCTTTTTAAGTTCTTTTTAAGTTCTTTTATAGGTTCTTAAACAAGTTCTTGTTAAGTCAACTTCAAGTTATTAATAAGTTCTTGGTAAGTCTTGGTAACATCAAGTATTTATTAAGTTCTAACACAAAAACTTGTCAAGTTCTTATCAAGTTCTTACTTAAGTTATTGTTAAGTTCTTAAAGTTACTTACTTAAGTTATTATTAAGTTTTTATTAAGTTCTAAAACAATAATTTATTGCATTAAAAATGGATCGCTCTCAGGTTTTAAGCTTTTTGGTTTTTGGTTTTCTTGTTTGTTTGTTGCTTTTTCTGATTGTTTTGTTTGTACTTCTACTCGTTTTTCTAGCTTTGGTTGCATATGTGTTTTATATAATTTATAAGACAAATAACCAACACCGGCAACCACACCAACAGTAAGCAATACAACATCGTAATTCGTACTGTTTTGTTTGATTTCTTCTTTTTTAACTGGTATTGCGCTTATGGTTGATTCATCTTCATTCTGAGACAACAGTTTTTGTTTTGTTTGTTTATTCATTTTTTGTTGCCGATTCCACTCTGACAACCTTTTACCTGCTTCAACTCATCCTGGGCTCTTCGTTACCTTGGTTACTGTCGGACTGGGGTTTGTTTGCTGTTCTGTCTGATTCGTTTGATTCTCTGTCACGTTCATTTTTAATAGCAATAAAATCTATATGATTAAAAGTAATTAACCCCATGACAACAGGTGATAAAAGCCCGCCAAACCTATAATAAAGATCACAACTAAGAGACTCTAACGATTTAATTAAAACAGGATCTTGACTTAAATCGTACATTAAATCTTGGCTTGAATCGACGGGAAGAAATTGACTAACTAACTTAGTGTACAAGCCTAACACTGTTTGACCTAAACTTTTAACCATTTTAGATCCTAATTGTGCTTCGTATCTGTTGTAGTACTTTTCAATGTCAGCAGAAGACATTTGTTGAATCTGTTCTATACTAAATTCTGTTCCTAAGTATTGTTTTGTTTTTCCACACGCAGCCAGAGAATACAACTTTTCCTTTTTATTCATAACACTTGTCGACACTTCATCAGAAATTACTGCTTCCTGCGCATTTAACAACAGTTCGTCACAATTCATTTTTAGTTGATTTATATTTTTATTTTAAAAACAAAAAATGAGTGCTGAAAAAACTGTTGCTAACCTTGTATATCAATCTGCTCTGATTGGTGGACTTTCTGTTGCGTACACGATGGTTGGTAAGAAACTATTGAAAATGAAAGCAGCTGACCTTGGAAAACTTGACCTAGAGGACTCCGGTAAACTAATCGCTATAATCACTGCTTCAATCGCAACAAAAGACTTTTTAGTTAAACAAGGAATAATTCCAGAAAATATAAATATGTAAAATAAAATGGCTTCACTCGCAATGATGATTGGCGGTGCTGTAGTAAACGCACTTGCTTTTTCAGGTAGTAATTACATGTTTAGTAAACTAGAAACAAACAAGGAAAGACAAAGACATAATCGAGCAATGGAGCAATTAGCAGCAGCACAAGACGCTTATGAAAAACAAAGACTCGCTCAGTTAGATTTTATTAACAACAAATTAAAACTGCAAAACCATGCAGCATACACTTTTAAGAATGTTGACGACGCTATTAAAGAGTATTATTTAGTGACAGGAGAAGACCTCCAACAGCTCCCACCACCAAAATTAAGTGACTTCTACCAACCATCCGAAAAACAAAAACTCCAGGAAATAGCATTTATTGTAGTTGGTATGACTGCTGTTTATTTCATCGCAAAAAACGTGTAGTATTAAAATGAATGATAAACTATCTAAAATTTATTATTCACCAAAAGGTTATTGGAAAGGTTTAACTGCTATTCAAAAATTAAATCAAGCTGCAGGAGTCACTGAACAAACAGCAAAAGAATGGCTATCTAAACAAGCTATTTGGCAAATCTATTTACCAGCGCCTAAACGAATTAAAAGACCGCACTTTGTCAACACAACACCAAATGACACTCATCAAATGGATCTTCTATACCTCCCTCATGATTTAATCAGAAGAAAAAGATTTAAATACGCGCTTACAGTTGTTGACATCTCTTCAAGATATAAAGATGCTGAACCATTGACTGATAAAAGTGCTACTTCAGTCTCTGTGGCTTTACAAGAAATCTATAGACGCGGTCCATTAACCTATCCTCGTTTAATTCAAGTTGATGAAGGAAAAGAATTTAAAGGACAATTCAATCAGCTACTGTTAAAACACAAAGTCGTTATTAAAAGGGGTATTCCTGGAAACCATAGATCTCAGGCCTTAGTTGAAAACTTTAACAAACAATTGGCAGAAAGACTTTTCTCTTATCAATACCATAGAGAACTCCTTGATTCAACTAGAAACACTGAATGGGTTAGAAGACTACCCTCCGTTCTGCGTGTCATGAATAACGAAGAATCTAAGGTCATTGGATTTAAACCAGTAAAAGCAATACAGAAGAAAACAATTGACTTGCCAATTCAACATTCAATTACAAAACAACTAATACCATTTGGAGTAAAAGTTAGGTTTCTTTATGCACCAGGAGAAGCAGAAGGAGACACTCGCATAAGAGCAACTGATCCAATTTGGAGCATTGATCCGTACGAAATAAAAAGAATAATAGAAATGAATCCTCCCGTGTATTATTTAAGAGAAACTGATACGACAAACCATATGGCACGACCTGCTCCAAAAAGAGCATTTGTTAAAGAAGAACTGCAGCTAATCCCACTAGACACAGTTCCAATTTAAAAAGAGCTTTAAATAGAGACTTAGAAGAATTATTTCATTTACTTCTTTTTTTTTTTTTGCTTTTCAGTTCAATCCTAAACCTTTTAGTACATTTTCAAAAATAATTATTTTTAAATTAATAAAAAAAATTGAGTTAGAAAAAGAAACTCAACATGGCAATGACACTTGATGATGTACGCGAACATTTAGACAATGTTTTTAAAGAAACAGAATTAGAAGTTATTGATCCAGAAAATGTACTAGAAAGTGTAAAACATGCTATTTCACAAATACCTGAAAAACTGATAATAGAACCACCAGTTAAAGTAATGTTGGCAGTTTACATAGATTATGAAACAGTTAATAAGGAGCAGTTACAAGTATGGGTCTCTACTAAACAACAAGTAATTCTGACTTATAATGATTTTACAGAAACCTGGGCAGACAATTTAATCACCCAGTTCATCAATGCATCAGAAGAGGCAAAACTGAGAGGATCTGGTTGGTCAGAAGGAGGAGTATTAGAAATCAAATTAAGGGAGAGTAAATATGCCCCCATCGTAGGAAACTCGTTTATTCCTTTACCTAAAGATTTAGTTTTAAAACGAGCAGTACTAAACATTAAGAATACAGATAACAAATGTTTTATGTGGTGCGTTTTAGCTAAACTTCATTATGTCAAAAAGAACGCAGAAAGAGTAATTAACTATCAACCTTACATAAATGAATTAAACTTTAATGGAATCGACTTCCCTGTAAGCCTAAGCAAAGTTGATCAATTTGAAGAACAGAATAAACCAATTTCTGTTAACATCTACACATGGTCAATAGAAGAAAACCTTAAACCAATCCGAGTATCAAAGAACTCTCCCATGATTGGTGATCCAGACGAAAAACATATTGATCTACTCTTAGTAACAGATGGAACAAAAACACACTACACTTTAATCCGAACAATGAGCAGACTTATAAACTATACTACAAATCACAAAGAAAAACAGGACTTCTGTCGAAGATGTTTTCAGAGAATTCCTAGTATTTATGCTGCAGTTGAACACAGAAAACATTGTAATTCAACTGTTGACTGTGAAACTAAACTTATTACTCTCAAAGAAGGTAGTAAGGTGACCTTTAAAAACTGGAAGAAACTGCAATTAAATCCATATGTTGTTTATGCTGACTTCGAATCTATCATCGTTCCGTATCAAGGTCCTGCTCCTAAAAATCTTCCAAAAACAGTATTATTAAACAATCATCAAATCTGTTCATATGCTTTTATTATAGTTAGATCAGATGGGAAACATTCAACGCCAGAACTTTATAGAGGACCTGATGCAGCAAAACGATTCTTATTACGTATGAAATACAAGCGAAATGAGTTGTCTAATCAACTTAATCTATTTGATTTAATCATGACATCAGAAGATTTAAATCAATTTGAGTCTGCTATTGAATGTTGGATTTGTAAAAAAGAATTCGAAGCAACTGATGAAAAAGTAAGAGACCATGATCACATTAGTGGAAAATTCAGAGGAGCAGCACACAACTCCTGTAATTTGCAGTTAAAGTTTGAACCAAAGTCTTGGAAACTGCCTATATTCTTTCACAATCTACGTGGATATGACTCCCATTTAATTCTACAAGCAGTTACTGATGAATTTAGAACCGTCACTTGTATAGCTCAGTCTTCAGAAAAGTACATGACATTTACATTAGGACAATTATCTTTTTATGATTCACTACAACATATGATGGGTTCGTTAGAATCTTTAGGTCAGTCACTATCCAAATGCACTATAACAGAAAAATACTTTGATCCAACACTTGTACGAAAAGGAGTATACCCTTACGAGTACATGAGTAGTTGGGATAAATTTGACGATTTAAAATTACCACCTAAAGGCGCATTCTACTCTAGTTTGAAAGGAAAAGATATAAGTGACTCTGACTACAACCATGCACATTCAGCGTGGATTAAATTAGACTGCAAAACCATGGGAGACTATCATGACGCCTATTTAATGGCTGACGTTTGTTTGCTTGCGGACGTATTTGAAAATTACAGAAAAACGTGTATGAAACATTACAGTCTAGACCCTGCTCATTATATCTCTGCTCCTGGAATGAGTTGGGATGCATTCTTAAGATTTACTAAAATACAGATTGACTTACTCTCCGACCTACCAACTCTCCAGATGATTGAAGACGGACTACGTGGAGGAATTAGTATGGCTTCACACAGTTATTGTAAGGCCAACAACAAGTACTTAGACGACTACGATCCTACTAAACCATCAAATTATATCATGTATTTAGATGCAAACAATCTCTATGGTTGGGCGATGTGTCAGTCACTTCCATTACGTAACTTTAAAATGTTTACAGCTCCTTTTAATTTTAATATCACAGAGTTTTTACAATGGCTTTTGAAATTACCAGATTCTTATAAAACAGGATTTATTTTAGAAGTCGACTTAGATTATCCGGATGAACTCCATGACCTACACAACGACTACCCGTTAGCAGCAGAAAGACTTCAGGTGGGATCAGAGCTACCAAAACTTGTGCCTAATCTACATAACAAAAAAAAATACGTCTGTCATTATAGATTACTACAATTCTATTTACGTCACGGATTAAAACTAACAGCAGTTCATAGAATCATTTCGTTTAAACAAGAGAAATTCATGGAGCCGTATATTAAAAAAAACACTAATCTTAGAATTCAGTCAACCGATTCATCAGAGAAAGACTTCTTCAAGTTAATGAATAACAGTTGTTTTGGAAAGACAATGGAAAACCCGCACAAACGTAAAGACGTTAGATTAGTTACCCAAGAAAACAAAGCAATCAAACTAACTTCAAAACCCAATTATCAAGACTTCAAAAAGTTCCATGACAACCTTTACGGAATAATGATGAAGAAAATTAATGTAAAACTAGACAAACCAGTCTTCATTGGGTTTGCTGTTCTTGAATTGTCCAAGTTATTGATGCTAGAATTTTTATACGACTACTTTAAACCACTGTATCCAGACTCTAAAGTATTGTACACAGATACGGATTCATTTATTCTAGACATTCCGACTGAAGACTTTTATAAAGATTTAGAAACAGATTTAACGAAAGGTGTAGAATCGTGGTATGATACATCTGACTACCCAATTAAATCTCCATTGCATTCAACTGTAAATAAAAAGGTGATCGGAAAAATGAAGGATGAACTGAATGGAACTATAATCAAAGAGTACGTTGGACTGAGAGCAAAGATGTATTCAATTGCCAGTCAAACTAGTGTTATTAAAAAAGCAAAAGGAATCAGTAGACCTGTTGTTCAAATGGTCATGACACACGATAACTATTTAAAAGCGTTGTTCGACAGCAAGACGTTTTATCATGACAACATAAAAATACAATCTAAGTTACACGAGATAAACACAACAGTTGTAAATAAAAAATCACTTGACTCAAACAATACAAAGCGTGTGTTTAAATCACCAGAGTTTTCGTATGCAGTTGGTCACTGGAGAACTAAGTGTCATAGTCAGTAGACTTTCTAAACTTGTAATCATATTGAATTGAATAAGCACCCTTTGGAGTTCTTATTGTTATTTCCCTAGAACAGATTTCAATGTGTCGTTTATTTTTTTTTCGCATTCTTTTTTTATCGCTTCTATGTCTTGCGGTTGTGAAACTTGCTCTTGATTTTTTCTGAAGTTCAAACTTTTGCATTTTGTAGTCGTTGTAGTCTGCTTGCAATCTATTGAACTCCTCATCCGAAATTTGAGAGTCTTGCAAAGCTTTACTGATAATCAATCGAAATGAACTAAGTTTTGCCATTATTAATTGAACCATGGCTGTATGCTTTTGAAGTTTTATTTTTATTTTTTTGTTGAAAGCAGACGTACCGATTGAAAACAACCCGAGCGTCAGCGACACACAACCTAGAGGCAAAGCTATGGGTGATCCGACCCCTGTCGCTAACAACCCTACAGAGCTTCCTGCTGTTAAAGTACCTAGAGTTCCAAATCCAGTATTTAAGTATGTTATTGAATTAAACAAACAAGAGTACCTTCGTTTGGTTCTGTTATAGTTAGTGAGGTCTTTTTCCAATTCTCTTTGTATTTCTGTAATGGTAGACAATCTGAACTTTCTGATTTCAGGATCATCACCACCCTGTCTTTTCTTTGTCAGTATTTTCTTTCGGTATTTTTGGATATACTTGTAACGGACATCTTTTTATATTAAAAAAAAAAAAATTAACATTTAATTTGCACTTGTTATCATTTTAAGAAGATCATCAGACAAAATGCTTTCAGTGTAATAAAACCCAATGAGATCTAAATTAGTAACATTAATGAACGTTAATTCTTTGAGATTGTTTGGATCAACACTCAATATAACTTTATCGCTGGTCGACACTGCCTTAATTTCTTCACCGCGGTTTTGAATAACGATAGTACATCTCACTGATTCAACATCCAAGTTTTGCCAAGAAATAAGAATCCCTTTCATTAGGTTGTCGCTAACACCAACAGGTAGGGAATCAGGGTTGTCTGCTCTAACAGAAAGTTCAAATATCATAGTAAATTCGTCTGCTAAAACCATTTTAGGAATGAACTCTAATTGCGTGGCTGAATCTTTTGTCACTGTCTTTTTTCTGTGCAGCATGTACTGTCTCTTTTTATAAGGTTTGATTGCTATTTCTCTTCTGCTGTTGTTTTGTGGAATCAGACTGACATGTAACGGCCCCGAGTTAAATGATTTGCGAAAGTGTTTGTCATTATCAAAGAATGTAAACGGGCTTAAAAATTCAAACTTAATTTCCCAATCAACGAATGGAATTAAATGCCATTTGTTATCCCTTTTCTTAACAACTTTATATTCAAACTGGCCAACATTGTCAGCTACTACATTACGCAGTTGCTCTAGTTTAGGTACTTTTTTATCACTTACTTCTGCACGTTTATAATAGCCGTTGTTTGTGTACTCAAATCCATACAGCGCTCCTATCTCTCCATTTAAATCAAAGTCTTCTGTGTCTGCTAGGTCCTTCAATTCTAAAGTTGCGCATCTAACAGGGTCAAGCATAACCGGTTGATCTGGTCCGCGTGACATTGTTTTATACTAAATTATTTTATTTCTAACAAAGCATTTAGGCTGTCGCACTGAACTTCTTTTCCTTTTTGTCAGTTATTCTTATTTTTAGTGAATGGTGAATCCCGCAAATTAATTCTTTAAACTGTAAGTTGGGAAACGTAATAATTTCGTAATCACAGTATGCCGCTTTTGCTGATGGAAGAACTCTTAACACAGTAGACGGCTGGTTATCAAATAAGTTGTTATCTCAGGATATCTAAATGAAAATATAATAAAGAATGAACAGCAAGATTCAGAGAGTTTTCTCCTTTAAAAGAGGTTTTATTTTCTGTGACCGAAAAGCTGTGTATATCTCGGTTGTCAGTTCTAAACCCTAACATTTTTGCTAGTTCTGGTGCAAAGTAGTAACCTACTCTCTCTTGCTCTTTGAAGATTAACGTTACTTTTAAATTTCCCTCATTAAGTTTTAAAGTAATGTCATAATCGCTTAAAATCTCTTTTAATGAACAAAAACCGTAATAACCGTCTGGTATAGTTAGTTCGCTTATCGGTTGTCCTCCGCTCATCAATTTTTCTTATCCAATTATTCTTTAAGGTTTTGCTTATGTTAATCCATTTAACTTTGTAATAAATTTCATGGAGCGCTACTTTTAGAGAACCATGATTTTCAATAGGACGTTGTAAAAGTATTGGCTCGTCTTGATCAGTTATATAAATAAACATTTTTATTGCGGATATATAAATGAATGCTTTTAAATATAACAAAGACGCTAAATATGCAGTTGGATCATATAACCCTAAAACTATAGCTGTTGATTCAATAGTTGTTGCAGTGGGAGTTGATTCTTTTGAAGTTAAGGTCAGTAATCCATTAAACCATTATTTAAATCCTAGCATCAAACATGATAACATCGCAAAGGCATGGTTTAGTCATCCAATGCAGTTTTATCAAAACCAGTTAAACTTTGCTGTGTTTTGCGCAACAACAGGGTGTGGTGTTTCTTTCACTGATCACTTAAATCATCCTGATCTCATGGTAAAAGCAGTTTATAGATTTCATTTCTATTACACATTCAAGCGTATTTTGTCTGAACTGCAGGCGCCATTACCGAATGATTCAACTTTTAATCCATTCAACAACAGAATTAACATGAAGGCCTTTGAACGGATTTGTAATGAGTTTAACATTAACTTGAATACAGACTTTAGACAAAAGTTAGATCGTAATCATGGTTTGGGTACACTTTATTATTGGGGTGTGCACAGAAAGTATAACTATGATTGGAATCCTCCTTACACGTCTTTTTCTTCAGGTACGACCGTTCATCTAGGATCTATTCAACAAAAACATAAAAACGCGTGGACTACATTTATTCTTGACACTTCCGAAGGACTGACAAAGGCGGGAATAGAACGAGTAAATGATTCTATTCGTACTTACGTGTGGTGTTTGCTGGGATCTCAAGCGCAAGTGAGGTCTGAGATAATGGATCCTTCAACTGGGTTTGATGCACAAAAACAGTATTTAGCTAATTTAGAAGATGCAATCAATTCTACAATTGACCTCCCAGCTAGCATTAAAAGGTATCAGAATCAAGACGTTTTAAGATTTGCAAGATCGAAGGTAGACTTTGCTGTCGGTAGTGGATTATACATGCTGCCCTCTGATCTTAGACTTCAAATAGGAACAATTGTAAACTATAACAACGAAATCCTTATAGCGGGAGATAATCAAGCAGTTGGTAAAAACAAAGAAATAAATTCTACATTGTCGATCATACAAAGAACACACCATCCAATCCCTGACAGTCAAAAAAAGAATATTAACTTAACGAATTCAACGAACTTAACTGACAGTCATGAAAACGAAAAGACAGCACTAGTTATTTTTCTAACTGCAGCTGGTCTAGTTTATTTTTATTTTACTAAAGAGTAATCCAACAACTAAAACTATTAATGTCCATAAGTGTTCAGCCATAAAACCGACTACTTTGCTTGCAGTAGAAAAAAGCCAACTAACAATTCCACCTAATATACCGGGTAGTGCATCTAGAGCTTTTTCTCCTAATTTTTTTAATAGATTCGTTAAATGTTCCAGTTGTTTTTTAATCCAATTCGTATCTTTTGATGGTGAAGGTGGAGAAGGTAATTGACCACCACCACCACCTGTTCCTGTTAAAGCAAACACTAAAGTAGAGATTGCAAACCCTAAAGCTGTCATAACGCTCGCAATCGTGACTCCTTGCTCTCTAAATAAAGTTTTTATTCTTTCAGCTAGCGTCGTGTTTTCGTATAACATTATTTGGATGGTTTCTTTTATTCTGTTGAATTGTGTTCGTAATTGTTCGCGGTTAGTTGACAGTACTTCTAGTCTTGCAGCTCTCTCGTGTTGAAGATCATCTAGTCTTTGTATGATTCTGTCTTTCACGTCTTGTCCTAGGTTGTTGTCGTCTGCTTCAACTAATTTCTGTTTTTCTCTGTCAATGTGAGCATCAAGTTCGCTTAACTTTGCTAGATTATTTGTTAACTCGCCTCTGGTAGATTGTAATGTTGAATTGAGCGCCATTAGTTCTCTCATAGGTAATGGTGAATCATGTAATGTTTTTACTTGGGTTTCTTCATCTTCTAAAATCATAAAACTAGTTTCCATTTCTATTATTTGGTCCGCAGTTGCGCTTAAGTCTTTAAGGGGAATTGATTGAAGTTGGGAATCAGTAGGTAGTCTTTGTAGTGTGTTTTGAAGTTTAGAAACAGCTTTTGTGCTTAGGTCTGGTTCTGGTTCGATATTAAATCGTCTTTGATCACTAACACTGAGCCTTTGACGAAGTGTACTCTTTTTTAAAAACTTTGAGGTGTTTGGTTTAGTTGTAAGTTTGACTAGTTGACCATCTTTATCCTTCGCAAATAAATGGTTGTCTTTTAATTCAAAGTCATTAGAATCAAAAACTTCAGGTGGTTCTTGTCCTATACTTTCATAAAACGATCTTACTTTACCTTCCATTAGTTCTCGTCTTAAAGATGATTGATGACGAGATTGAGTAGCTTCACTCATGTCATCTCCAGGTTCAAAGGCATCATAATCGTGGTCTGCTTCTATTCCGGCCATGTTTTTATTTATAATTATGTTTTTATTTTATTTCTAAAAAAAAAGAGATGTCACAATCATACGGAACAATTCTTGATCCATACAGACGGTTAAAAGAACCACTCGGTGTTAAAGGAACCAGGCAGAGTATCGTTATAAGTAATAATCCTTCAACTATCGATCAAAGACAAATATTATCAGTAAGATTTCCTAGTCTGGGATCTAATGAAGTAATTGTGCCAGGTACCGCACGTCTTGCTTTTAAAATAGAACTGGAGTCAGCGACGGATCCGAACAGAACTTTAGTTGCTAATCTTGGTAGAGCGATCGTTAGTAAGATTACTATTAAACTTGAAGGGAGAGAGGTAATGTCTTTAGATAACGCAGATGTCTTTTTGAGTTATTGTGATTTATGGCTCACACAAAATGAAAGAAAAGATCGAACTTATCAAGGAATACAGGGAGATAATGGTATAAAACATAGAATTGATGCTGAAGACAAAAAAGATAGCAATCAAGATGCGTTGGTTGCACAAGTTTATGGTAATCGATTTTATATACCTCTTGACTTCGAGCTGTTAAACACGCACTCCCCGTATTATCAGGGTGCTTTACAAGATAGGCTTATGTATGAATTAACTTTTAATGATTACAGCCGTGTTATCAGATCAGCGACAGATCCTGATGCAAAATATAGTATTTCAGACATCACATTAGAGTTTGATGTTGTTCGTCATCAAGAATTAGCTCGGTTGATCTCACAACAATACCAGACAAGATTAGCAATATACTACAACAGAATTTTAAATCATAGTAAAATACCTAAAAACAAATCAGACACAATTTGGAACATCGATTTGAATGTATCAGCAAGGTCATTGAAAGGGATTTTGTTGCTGTTTGAGGAGTCCAAAAAACCCTTTAACAGATTAAGCGAGAAGTTTCATAATCCTAAAATAACTAAACTAACATGTACGATTGAAGGACAACCGAATCAGTTGTTTGCAAGCGGTCTTTTACCTTATCAGCATTTTGATGAAATACGAAAGCTGTTGGGTGGAGGTGGTCGGCAAAGAGACCCGGCGGCTGATTTAATTTGCAAAGACCTCCATCTTCATGATGTCAGACTTGAAGATTATTTATATTCGAAGTATGCGTTGTGGCTAGATCTTAGAACAACAGAAGATAACAAACTACATGGCAGTGGAAGAACAGTTGGTGATGGGTCAGGAGGAATAAACATTCAAATCCACAAAGAAGCGGAAGAGAATAAGCAAATATTTATTTATGTTTATTTACTATGCGATGCTCAGCTGAACATTGAAGACAACAGATTAAAAGATATCGTGTATTAAAATAATGGATTTGAAGACTAATTTAAATTTCCTTACAAAAGAACCTCATTGTGGTTTTGCGGAATGACAGGCTGCGGAAAAAGTGTGTTCGCTTTAGATTTAATACAAACGGTTTATCGTAATCACTTTGAACACATAGTAATTTTTTGTACTACTTTAGAATACAACAAGTCTTATAAAGAAAGAAAGTTCATTTGGACAGATGACGAAATCTATTTAGTCAATCCAAGTAATAAACTAAGCGAATGTTTAGAGTATTTTTATAAACTGTTTAAAGGAACACCAACTTTGTTTATCATTGATGATTGCTCGGCTGAAAGAGACATTGTCAAAAAAAGAAATAGTTTAGCAAAACTATCATTCAGTGGTCGACATGCAGGAATTAGCGTATGGATTTTAACGCAGAAGTATAATTCGGTTTTAAAGGACTTTAGAGAACAGTTAAAGACGGTTGTTTTGTTTTTTACTAAAGATAAAAACAGCTTTGAAGAATGTCTTGATGAAAATGATGTTGTTGAATCAAAAGAAGAAAAAAATAAAATTAAACAAAAGCTAAAAAAAGAGAAATTCTGTAAACTAGTATTAAAAACAGATTTTCCTAGTCAGTACAAATGTTTGTGAAGAAAATCAGAACGTGTAGAATATTTTACGATTTTTTTTTTCTTTTTTTTCATTAAAAAACGATTAAATCACGCTGTTTTCGAGAGGGGGTTAAAAAACATTAAGAAAAAAGGCGTGATTTTAGCCGTTTTTTTAATAAATAGAGGAGTGAAACCGAAACCGAAACCGATACTGAGCCAGAACCGGTATTCATACACAGCAAGCACTGAATTCATTTGCTGAGCTCAACCAAACATGGGCTGACCGGATGATGAAAAACTTTGAGTTTGCTGCAGAGACCGCAAGGATGAGAGGATCTGGTTGGGCAGAAAGTAATGTTCTTTCTATTGAACTCAAGCAAACAAAGTTCGCACCCATCATCGGAAGAAGTTACATGCCCCTGCCACGAGATGTTGTACTAAAACGTGCTGTACTGAACATAAAGAACAGTGACGACAGGTGCTTTATGTGGTGTGTTCTAGCCAAGCTCTATCTCAAGGTGAAGAATGCAGAGAGAGTCTCAAACTATGAAGCTTATCAAAACACACTTCTCTTCACCGGCATTGACTTTCCTGTGAGCATTCCGAGCATAGACAGGTTTGAAGAGCTAAACCCCTCCATCACTGTCAATGTTTACACCTGGTCAGAACAAGGACAGCTACAACCACACAGAATCTCGAAGAATTCACCTACCATTGGTGACGCTGATGAGAATCATGTGGACTTGCTGCTGGTGTCTAATGAACAAACCAGCCATTATACCTTGATCAGAACAATAAGCAGACTGATGCTTCATGCGGCAGAAGGTCGACACAAACAGGATTTCTGCAGACGATGCTTGGTACGTATTCCTTCCATTATAGCTGCCGTCAAGCACAGAGAACACTGCAAGAGTGTTGGTGAAGCAATCACTACACTTACAACACCGGAGGAAGGCAGCAAAGTGTTCTTCAAGAATCAAAAGAACATGCAGAAGAGCCCTTACATGGTGTACGCTGATTTCGAGTCCATCATTGTTCCATACCATGGCCCTAAACCTGAACATCTACCAAAGACAGTTGTGCTCAGCAACCATCAAGTCTGCTCATTTGCCTACATCATTGTAAGATCAGACGGTGCACACTCTGTGCCATACCTATATCGCGGACCAGATGCAGCGAAAGTATTTCTTGAAAACATGCAGCAAGTCTATAAAGACTACAGCCAACAGCTCAACCTAAGTAAAATCATCATGACTGCAGAAGATCAAGAGCAGTATGTTACTGCTACTCACTGTTGGATCTGCAGTGAACCCCTAACGCCAGAGAGACCCTCTGTCAGGGATCACGACCACATCAGCGGCAAGTTTCGTGATGCTGCACACAGAGATTGTAACTTGCAGTTGAAAGAAGATCCTAAAACATGGAAGCTGCCGATCTTCTTCCATAACCTGAAAGGCTATGACTCGTACTTAATCATGCAGGCAGTGACTGATGAGTACAAAGCCACTTGCATTGCGCAGTCTTCAGAGAGGTACATGACATTCACTTTGAACAAGCTGACGTTCTACGATTCTCTACAGCACCTGATGGGGTCATTGGAGTCTTTGTCTTCCTCACTCAGTGCTTGTCCAATAACAATGGAGTACTTTGACGCAACGCTGGTGTGTAAAGGAGTCTATCCTTACGAGTACATGAACTCATGGGAAAGGTTCGATGAAGAAGAACTGCCGCCTATAGAAGGTTTCTTCAGTCTCCTGAAGGGCAAGGGGATAAGTGACGATGACTACAGGTATGCGCAAACAGTGTGGCAGAAGATGCAGTGTCAGACTATGGGTGATTACCACGACAAGTATCTTCTTATAGATGTGTGTTTGCTCGCCGATGCCTTTGAACACTACAGAAAGACTAGCATGAAACACTACAGCTTGGACCCATCGCATTACATCTCTGCGCCAGGCATGTCATGGGATGCATTCTTAAGGCACACAGGTGTGACAATTGACTTACTGTATGATTTGCCCACGCTGCAGATGGTTGAAAATGGACTGCGTGGAGGAATCAGCATGGCTTCGCACAACTACTGTAAGGCCATCAACAAGTACCTTGATGACTATGACCCTTCCAAGCCATCAAACTTCATCTTGTACCTGGATGCAAACAACCTTTATGGGTGGGCTATGTGTCAGTCGTTACCTCTGAGGAACTTTGAGATGATTCAAGGCGATTTCACCGTGGATAATGTCATCGCTGTGCTGAATGCACTGCCACCAGATGGAACGGAAGGGTACATCCTTGAAGTTGATTTGGTATATCCAGAATCACTGCACGATGCTCACAATGACTACCCGCTGGCAACAGAAAAAATGAAGACATCTCCTACTGAGCCTCATCCAAAACTGGTGCCGAACCTGTTCAACAAGAGTAAGTATGTGTGTCACTACAGATTACTGCAGTTCTATCTGAGGCATGGATTAGAACTCACTGCTGTCCACCGCGTCATTCGGTTTGAGCAACAGAAGTTCATGGAGCCATACATCATGAAAAACACAGAACTGAGAACAAAAGCAACTGAAGCATCAGAGAAAGACTTCTTCAAGCTAATGAATAACAGCTGTTTTGGTAAAACGATGGAGAACCCGCACAAACGGAAGGATGTTAGACTGATCACCAAGGAAAAGGAAGCCATCAAGCTGACGTCAAAGCCGAACTACGAAGACTACAGACGATTTCATGACAGTCTGTTCGGAATCATGATGAAGAAGCTTGAAGTCAAACTGGACAAACCAGTATTCATCGGCCTTGCTGTGCTGGAGCTGTCAAAGCTGTTGATGCTTGAGTTCTTGTACGACTATTTCAAGCCAAAGTATCCAGAAGCAAAGGTCTTGTACACAGACACGGACACTTTCATCCTTAACATTCCAGCAGAAGACATCTACAAAGAACTGGAAGAAGAGGTCACCAAAGGAAAAGAGTCTTGGTATGACACATCTGACTATCCTAAGGACAGTCCTCTGCATTCAGTGGTGAACAAAAAGGTCATTGGTAAAATGAAGGATGAATTGAATGGAACCATCATCAGCGAGTACGTTGGCTTGAGAGCTAAGATGTACAGCGTTGCAAGCCAGACTGGTGTTATAAAGAGGGCGAAGGGCATTAACAAACAAGTGGTCAAGTCAAA
Source organism: Phymorhynchus buccinoides (assembly GCA_017654935.2). Classification (NCBI taxonomy): domain Eukaryota; kingdom Metazoa; phylum Mollusca; class Gastropoda; order Neogastropoda; family Raphitomidae; genus Phymorhynchus; species Phymorhynchus buccinoides. The sequence continues at coordinate 17,861 of CM065701.1, read as the reverse complement.
CATCAGTCACGATAACTACAAAGAGGCCCTGTTCACAGGAAAAGTGTTTCGTCATGAAACCCCAAAGATCGGCTCAACCTTGCACCAAATCAACACAACTGTGGTAAACAAGAAATTGCTGGACTCGAATGACACAAAACGAGTGTATTCAACACCTGAGTTCTCGTACGCTCTTGGCCACTGGAGAACACAACAACGCACAGAATGAATAAATATTTTAGAACCATTAGTAGAAGTGTTCGAAATGTCATCACTTCTTCCATGCAGCGTTTATACTCTACACATAGGCTTACACTACCGCAATGCACCACGCATCTACATGTATGTTCATAAACTTAATGAAACTTACAATTCACAAACACTTAAGAAGGGAACAAAATACGAGGTAATCGGGGGGGATTGTTGGCATCTGCACCTTATTAGGTGAACCAAGGCATTTAGTCATCCACAGAGATGTACCAGAGTGTGATATCAAAGAACAGTTAGACGAGATCATGGAAACTCTGTCGCTTGAAGGTATATTACTACACTTCAGAGCAAGAAGAGAACATGCAGATCTTAACTGGAAGTCTGGTACGTATAATGAAGTTGATTGGATACCTAAACATTTAGTTACAAAAAAAGTTAATCATGCATGCACTCTTTTTTTCGTACGAAAGAGCAACTGTGCCGGGTAGTACTAGTTGTAGTTCTTGTCTAACAAATGCTCTCTGTGGGGCAGGTGGTCTCAAGTAATACACTGGGACTGGGTTCATCTGTATTATTTTTCTGATCTCATAAGTGTTAATGCTCCAGATAGGGTCAGTAGCTCGCCTGCGACTGTCTTGTCCTTCGGTTTCTCCTGGAGCATACAAATATCTAAGTTTCTGTCCAAAGGGAACTAGTGGCAGTGCAGAAGAGGTTACTAGCTGAGGGAGTTGCATTGTTTTATGCTTGATAGCGTCCACTGGTCTTAGTCCTGTCGCTGTTGCTACTTCAGAATTCAAGCCCCTCAGAACAGATGACAGTCTTCTTACCCACTCAGTGTTTCTTATGTTTTTTGCTGTGTCCAAGATTTCTTGGTGATACTGATAAGAAAACAGCTTTTCTGATAAGATCTTATTGAAGCTTTCAACCAGTGCTTGTGATCTGTGGTTGCCTGGTATGCCTCTTTTGACTGTAACGCGATGCTTCAGTAGCAACTGATTAAAAGCTCCTTTAAACTCTTTACCCTCATCACACTGAATAAGCCTGGGGTACTTCAATGGGCCGCGACTATATATTTCCTGCAAAGCAACAGACGATGCAAAAGCACTCTTCTCTGTAAGTGGCTCCGCATCTTTATACCTAGATGCAACATCGATCACAGTGAGAGCATACTTGTATTTTTTTCTTCTGATGGTGTCATGCGGTAAGTACAACAGATCTACTTGGTGTGTATCATTCGGTTTTATGTTGACGAAGTGTGGTCTTCTGATCTGTCTCGGTGCAGGTAAATAGATTTGCCATATTGCTTGCTTTAACAACCATTTCTTAACTACCACAGAACTTACACCTGATGCGGTGCTCAACTTTTCAATGGCTGCTTTTCCTTTCCAGTAACCTTTTGGTGAATAGTAAATCTGTGATAGCTTATCATCCATCCTGTTTTATGCTTAATTATAACTTGCTAACCTTTTGTGCAACAAAATACACAGCCATCATACCAATAACAATGAATGCAATCTCCCCCATCTTCTGGTGTTCCGTTGGTCGATAAAAGTCATGAAGCTGTGGAGCAGAAATGGGTAATATATGTTTGCCCGTGACCTGATAATATTCTTTGATAGCAGCATCAACATTCGTAAGTTGTTCTACTGCTTTGTCGTGTCTTTCTCGTTCATCATTACTTTGCATGTTAGAGAATATGTAGTTGCTGCCCGTAAAAGCAAGTGCATTAACTATGGCACCACCCACCATCATCACTAAGGAAGCCATTTTATGCTATGTGTTCATATTTTCAGGACTAATTCCCTGCTTCACTAGGAAGTCTTTAGTTGCAATAGATGCTGTTATAACAGTAAGCAACTTGGCGCTGTCTTCAAAATCCAGCTTTCCAAGATCATCAGACTTCATTTTAAGAAGATTCTTCCCAAGCATTGTATAACCTACACTGAGTCCACCAATCACGGCAGCATGATAGACCAGATTAAGCATGTTTTTTTCTGAATTCATGTTTTGTTCCGTAAATATATATATAATAAATCATACCGTATTAATACATTTTGGCCGGTTGCTTACTTTTCAGTTGGGGTGATATTTCTTTGGTTGGTTCTTGGCTTACTGTCTTTGTTAGCATTGTTGGCTTTTCTGTTTTTGTGCTTTGTCTGTTGTTCCAAATTTGGTGAGCAACATAACCAACACCGATAAGTACTGCACCAGCTGCATATACTTTGTAAGAGCGTGTTTCTGCTTTAGGTGTAACCTCAGACAGCTTATCTGTTTGCAGTACTTCTTTCTCTTCATCCAATAAGATTGTTTGCTTTGCTTGTTTGCTTAGACGTTTCTGCCTGTTCCATTCAGCTAATCTCTTGCCAGCTTCAATTCTGCCAGGGCTCTTGGTAACAGTTATTACTTGTGGAAGAGTTGCTGGCGTTGTCTCCTCCTCCTTGTTCTGCATGTTCATCTCCTTCATCTCTTCCGTCTCCTGCATGTCTGCTTGGTTGACTTCCATCTTCTACTTTTTGGTTAAAATTTATATGATTGCATGCTATCATTCCAGCAACAAGTGTAGCTAGCAAGGTTCCGAACCTATAATACATATCACAGGCAAGTGTTTCCAGTGTTTTATTCAGTACTGGATCATGTGACAGGTCATAGGTCAAGTCAGCCTCAGAATCAACTTGAAACAACTGATTCATGACTTTCGCGTATAAGCCAATAACTGTATGACCTACACTTCTTACCATTCTAGCTCCAAGAAGCGATTCATATCTATTATAATAATAATAATAATAATAATAATAACAGTACATTTATATAGCGCTTTACCTCAGATGAGCCCAAAGCGCTTTACAATCAATTATTCATCAACAGATAACAAAAAACAAGATTCAAGAGTGACACCAACCACCAACAGCGCATATGCAAAGCAACTCTCTCTCTCTCTTTAACACACACACACGCACGCACGCACACACACACACACACACACGCACGCACACACGCCACACACACACACACGCACGCACGCACACACGCACACGCGCACACGCACACGCACACACACACACACACACACACACACATAAACACACAATTATTGACGCCAACTCATTCATACCCCATTCGGTAAGCCACAGCAACTGAGCCGCATGGACTGACCACATACACCAACACACATACACAAACACCCTCACACACAACGTACGCACGCAGACAGACACACAGACACGCACACAAACACACACATGCGTGCACACACAACCCACAAAACCAAAATACACACAAGCACACATTCATGCTCACACACACACACACACACACACACACACACACACTCACACACACACACACACACACACACACACACACACACACACACACACACACACACACACACAAACACACACACACACACACACGCACACACACGCACCACAAAACACAGCACAAACCTCTTAAATCAATCTTCCCTCACGTGCACACAACGATAGACAACTGATCAAATATTTAGGGCGCAGCAGGAAAAAGATGGGTTTTAAGAGAGGTTTTGAATGAGGAGACTGAGTTGGACTGTCGGAGAGGAGAAGGCAGAGAATTCCACAGAGATGGTGCTTGACAAGAAAAAGAACGTTGGCCAGCAGATTTGAGACGGATGGAGGGAATGGAAAGGAGACGAGAATCAGAAGACGAACGTAGTTGGCGAGCTGGGACATAGAGATGAAGAAGATCAGAGAGATACAGGGGAGCTTGATCATTCAGTGACTTGAAGGCAAGGAGGAGAATTTTGTAGTCAATGCGTGATTGAACTGGGAGCCAATGTAGGGAACGAAGAACCGGAGTGATGTGATCGTACCTACGGGAGCGAGAAATGAGACGAGCATTATTATTCTGGACCCGTTGGAGCTTAGAGATGAGCATTGATAATACTTTACTACATCCTGTTGCGATAGTTGTTGTACTTGTTCAATAGACAGTTGCGTGCCTAAGTGTTGTTTGGTCTTCCCACAGGCAGCTAAAGAATATAACTTTTCCTTTTTGTCAAGGAGGTCTTTCTCATCTATGATGACCTCTGGAGCAGAAGCAAGCAAAATCTCGTCGCAGTTCATGATTCAATAATGTTTATTCATTCGTGTTAATAAAAACTTGCATAAAGAACTTAGTAAAAACTTAATCAGAACTTAACTAAGAACTTAGTAAGAACTTTATCAGGTACTTGAGTAAAAACTTAATAGGATCTTGAGTAAGAACTGGTCTTAAGATCTTGTGCTTTGAACCCATAGGGTTAAATGCAATGCAATATCCCTTACTTTAAAAAGCGTGGTGCTTGACTCAACATTGTATTCCATAGGAATAAATAACGTTCAATATCCCTTACTTTAAAAATGGTGGTGCTTGACTCAACATTGTATGCTTATAGGGGTAAATATCATTCAAATCTCGGACTTTTACAAAATTGAGCCAGAATCATCTTTATCCCTATCTCTGGGGGGGTGCGCCTTATAATAAGGTGAACCAGGTCCGGACCTAAGTTTTCAAGGGGTGGGGGCTAATTTATTGAAGGAGGACATTTTTTCAGCCAAGTAATCCTTCCAACTGAATTTTCAGCTAACATCAGAAGCTTTGTTCAGGGGGGTCTTCGCCCGAGATATCCTTCCGCCCGCATTTTCAGCTAACCTCAGATACTTTGTTTGAGGGGGGGGGGTACTCATTTTTTTAACCAATAAGTACTTATCAACTGGTGGTGCTGATATTGTGATAACTGATAGGCATAGCCCGTGAAGAAATTTAGCTGCCGCTCGGCGACATGATTTTTGTAATCCTTTTTTTTTTGGGGGGAAAGCCGGGGTGGGGGCTGTAGCCCCCTAAGCCCCCCCCCCCCAAGCCCCCCTCCAAGCCCACCCCACCCCCGGGTCTGGCCCTGTGCACCTTTTAGTTCTTTTATGGTAGAAAAAAAGGCTTTAAAATAATATTCATGCCACACATACCATCTGTGATTATGTTAACATGTGGAATTTTTTCTTCTTCTGATTTTCAGACTTGAATCATATGACCGGAATGCCAATTTTGGACATATTGGTGGTGTAGAGCCGGAGTTCTCCATGACCATTGCTGACCTGAACAGCAACAGGGACATCAATCTGGATTCTCCCCTTCCTTCTGTGACAAGAACATCTGTGGAGAGCTACCTTCAACTGGAACAATCTTCGGTGAGACAAATCAGCACTGACTTATATTCAGAGAGGTATCTAAGTTATTGTCGGTGGGCCCCTGGTGCAATGAAAAATTACTTGGTTAGGGCCAAATGTTATGCTCAGATGAAAAGCGGCGTTGCGTACCTCATTGACCTTAAGATTGAAGAGAATGGAGTAATTGTGGGAGCGCAGTGCGAGTGTGCAGCTGGCATGGGACTCAATGCCACCTGCAAGCATGTTGTAACTGTTTTGTATGGACTGACTGTGTACCGGCATGAAGGGGGGTTCACAACAGAACAAACGTGTACACAGCAGCTTCAAGGGTTCCATGCCGTGAAGAGGACTCACGGAGGCTCTCCTGTCAAGGCATCCAATCTGAAACTCCCTTTTGGAAGCGACCATGTAAAAGACCCCAGGCCAGAGGAGGGTAGGATGGATCCTAATTATCCCTCATACTTTTTTAATGTGTGGAAAGGGTGCTCGACCGCATCAGCAAGGCCGGTTTCGCATTTGTTTGATCCCGTGAACATGACGGCTGTAGTCCAGGATCATGACTACTTAGCAAAGAACATGGAGGAACAGTGTCTTGATCATCTGGGAGTTACATCAGTCACACAAGAGGACAGAGAAAATATTGAAAAAACAACAAGAGGACAGTCACGCAATAAGCTTTGGATAGAGGAGAGGACAAAGCGGCTACAATCTTCTCAGTTCGGCCGCATTTGCAAACTTACTGATAGGACAAAACAAACTTGAATATGCAAAAAGTTTAGCTGTTCCACACACGGTTCAATCAAAAGCCATTTCACATGGCCGGAAGTATGAGCCAGTTGCTGTGTTAAAATTTCAGAAATGTACGGGGAAGAAGGTGCAACCTTGCGGGATTTTTGTATGTGCTGACTACCCATTCCTTGGTGGCTTACCTGATGGCCTAGTTGAAGAAGCTGATGATTCAACCTCTGTGCTAGAAGTAAAATGCCCTTACTCTGCTAGAGACCAAATGATTTCACCAACAACTGTCCCCTATCTGGAATGTGCAGGCAGCACTTTGACACTGAAAAGAACGCATGATTATTATTATCAGATTCAAGGACAGATGCTCTGCTCTGATTGTAGGACAGCGCATTTTGTTGTATACACAAATAAGGACATTGTAGTGATGACCATTGAAAGAAATGACAAGTTTATTTCACAGATGCTTGAAAGTTTGACAAATTTCTATCAACAGGTTTTTAAGGGAATTCTTTTGGACATGTATTTGTACAGATGCTATGACTCGTAGAGCTTCTGTGCAAGTGTGTGCACTCAGAAAACTCAGTGATCGAAGCTTGTCAGACATAGGGCAAACATTTCCTTGTAGGTTAACATGTAGGCCTATGTGTGCATTATTTCACTGTTGCATTACATAGCATGAATTTCACCGTTATGACAGAACATGAGATGCCTATAAAAAATTTGTTACCAAGTTTTGCTAGTGGTTGTTGTTGCCTGTGTCGTTTCCGACAATGACTACCAGATAGCAAAGGGGCAGATAGTATTATGGCAGGCTGGGTTTATAGAGGAGATGCCTTGTCCAGGGTACATCCTAACTCTCTGGGCCAAAGGGATTTGAGGACGAGAGTTGGCGTTGGGGAAGGTCTCCCAAAACAAACCAATCCCCTTGGCTGCATCACCAGAGCCAGTGCAAGGGCCACCTCGTTCGAGTCATAGTCTTCTACGAAAGACTAAGCTGTAGCATGATATTCAAATACTGTGGAATGTCATTTATAATACAACTCTCATTTACTATTGGCCCTTTCTACAGGCTAATGTCAACCAGTGATAAAAGCTATTTTTAAAGAGCATGTGTACCAGGTTTTTCGGACTTTAGGCAATACTTTTTTCCCCCAGATTTTTGTGTAAAATTTGGGGTGTGCGCCTTATAATCAGGTACGCCTTATAGTCCGAAAAATACGGTATATCATTTCACAGTTATGAGACAGAGCATGTGTTCTTGAAATTATTTCAGTGGTAGAGTGTGGGATTAAAGGTGCAGTCCGGCGGGTGAGCGATTGTTTTTGTTTTGCACCTCTGCGGTGGAACGGGTTTTGGGGGAAAGAAAATGGCGCCCATTCTAATGATAGGAAGCCATTTTCTTTCCCCCCAAACCCGTTCCACCGCAGAGGTGCAAAACGAAAGCAATCGCTCACCCGCCGGACTGCACCTTTAAAGAGTATGACTGTGTACATTGACAGAAAAAGATGTTTGTTACATTAAAATGGAGTTTTACGTCCTCTTGGTCTGAATTAGACACATATGGGACATTTGTAAATACAAATATGGTGGGAACGATACTGGAGGCAGTATGAAACCAGTAAAGTCCCGATTTTTTAAATGAATACAGATAGCTGTAGCGGTGACCACGCCTCGGTTAAACCTCATCGGCTATGGCACCGCCACAAATAGTAGGTTCAGTATAAACATACAGGTACATGCTTGGGTGCTACTCTTTCAGTTTTACACTGATTTCAGGTTTTTAATTTTTTTTTAACCAGAAAATGAACTTTAAAAAAAAAAAATCCTCCAAGTCCAAGTCTCCCTCCTGGAACTGTTAAAAGCAGCATGGTGATGTCATATTGTTTTCAAAAGGCAATGTAATCATTTTACAATGACTCGAACTATCTCTGTCCATCATTGTAACTGTCTCATTATCTCTAGGTTTTGCGATGCCCCCCTGAATCGTTCAACGGGGCTCTGCCCCTGTACCCTGATGGGGCCCATGGCGACCCTGGACCCCTGTCTTTCAGTTTGTTGTCATTCTGGGGAGTTGCACCCATGCACATGTGTATTTATTTCACTAACATGACCAGTGATGTCCGGAGGGAACGGTCATAAAATGGCTATCATGTTCTGCCATGTCAGGAAATGTTTATAATTTTAAAAACGACCTATCATTGACACTGACATAAAATGGCCTATCAAGATTTTTGAAGGTCTTTTAAGGGAGGTTCCTCTGTAACAGTCTATATTTTCTTATTATTGTATTTGTTATATTATGAGGTGCTGGTGTTTCAGTCTTGGACAAAAATGTATCTATCACCTCATGAAGTCAGAAACATATGGTAACTTTTGAATTGTGATCATGCACCTACAAGCATCAAAACTGTCACAGGGATTTGCAAATTTCAGAAGATTAACATTTTCTGACAGGATTAGCTTCTACTGTCAACATTGTTTGCCTTTTTAGTGAGGGGGATACTTTCTGTTAACCCTTTCGCCGCCAGCCATTTATCAGCCAAAAAGTACCATTAAGCTCGTCTGGGTAGAGGAAAAAAGTATATCCAATATTGAGAATTCCTCTCTGACATCCATTACAACATTAGGCCTGTTCTTACCTCCCAAAATTAAAAACAATATGATCTTCGGACAACAGGCCCCAATGTGATGCCTTTTTAGTGACATGGGTGTTAAATCATTGTGGTGCATGAATGCAACATTGGCGGTGCGCATTTTAAAGTGAGGTCTTTGCATTAGGCCTTTTGGTAATGTTCGAAACAAATTTCACTGTTGTTCAGGGCTGTATAATATGTGGCCTTGATGGTCCTTGTATATTGGTTTTCAGAGTCCTGATTGGAATTCAGACTATTCTGATGCAGCAAAATACTGATGTGTTGGGCTTGGTTGATATTTTTATTGTTTTCTTTTTTCATATTCTGGTTGCTTGTGAGTGGCTATTTGTGTGTGTACCATGTTTTGCTTTTCATAATAGATATGGAGATAATATAAATTATGCTGATTTGCATTGGGCATTCTGATGACAGTGTTACATAATTAAGTGGATTGTGTGAGCATACATTACATTATTTTAGCATTATGTGATAGCAATTAATATTGGTGTAGTTCTTTGTGGCAATAACGTAACTTGGAGTTAAACGTGTGTATTTGTATGTTTTCATTTCGCTGTTACATAACAACATATAGTGTGAATGGCACAGTGGTAGCATGTTCGCCTCGTGTCAAGTAAACCCGGGTTCAAACCTCATATCTGGGTACAGGGGATTTTCCCTCTCAATTTGCACTAGGCTTTATGGTCTGAACGTGGAGTCTTTCGGATGAAACAATAAACCTAGGTCTCATATGCCCATGCACTTAGCACATGTTAAACCCAGTCACAAAAATCGCATGCAAACTATTATTTTTAAATGGGTGGCATGCCTCTGGCTGCAACACGCTCTCCAGGTGGGAACAAGGGACTAACCTGAATTTCACAAACACCTCTGTGACTAGTACCTAATACATGAATGTAACTTGTTCTCTTTTGTAATGACACGCTATGGCTTGCTGAAAATGGGTGCATTATTTTACTACACTTTTAAGTGACTATGCATGCTACACAAGAATGTTGGGAATCTGCACTTGACTTAGGAAATATAGCAAGTCAAATGCTTTTATTCTTTTGATCACCAAAATACAGACATATTTGAAATGATTTCTTGTTTTTGATGATGTAATGTTGTTTGTAATATATTGGAACCTCTATTATAAGATTTCAAAAATAATCCAAAATGAAGTCAAGTTAAAAGGGAGGTAATTATATTACTTACAGATAATTAATCTTGGAGAAGTGGGTCTTATGTGGGAGGGAGTCTCATAATGGGAGGTTCTATAAGGGAGGTTCCACTGTATTTACTTGAATATTTAACTTTATTTTTAAGAGAAATGTATAATGGTTTTTTTTGGGGGGTTTCATGTGCAATATGTAAGCAGTATTATTGCTTGGAACTTGCAGTTACATTCACATTGTAATGGTGTATGAGGAAGCTCTTACGCAGCTGCACATTTTGGACTCATTTTAAAGCCTAAAAAAAAAAAAAATTCCAGAAGATGTTAACATTCCTTGTAAGACAATATATCTTTATATGTTCCACCACTGCAGTACCTAAAATAAAAGAAAGACGGAAAAATCCTTTTTTTTTCTCAAAACAAATACAGGAAAGCAAGAGCGCAAAGCTATGTAACAGATTTTTGCAGCATTTAACATGATCATCTGCATTTAAAATTTGCAAATATATTCCAATTCGAGTTCTGTATCTTTATGAAGATTGTTAGATCCGTCTTGTGAAAGCAAAATTTGATCCAAACCTTCTGTTATAATTACTATTATGTCTGGTTTTCTCATGCATCATCTTAATGAATAGTGGAGAAACTGAATGACCTAAAGTTATTTTGCTTGACACATGGAATTTTAATACCACACTGCTTAACGTTTTGCATCGTGTGTGCTTTTGGTCACACAGCAAAGGAACAGACAATACTTTTTTATGATTGTTTTGTGTGTACAACATATATTACATACTGTACTATCATAACACACAACCAAGGTTGTCAGCTTGTAATGTTTACCCATTAAATGGTCGACTTATGGCGATTATTTGCCCGCCAGGGGGCAGTCAATCCACTAGGGGCTTATCACGCGATTTTCTTAGTTGGGCGTAGTGAGAGAGAGAGTGGGACTCCTCCCTCTCTCCCTCTCTTTCTTTATCCCCAACTAAGAATATAGAGAGGATTAGCCCCACTCGAGCTTTATGCCCCCTGGTGGTAACACCCCCCCCCCCCCCCTGCTAAGTCGCTCATTAAAAGCCTTTAAAACCCATATATGTTGTAACTTGACATATAACATTGAAAATATTTGTTTACATTTTTTATTTAATGCATGCTTCTATTTCAGGATAGACAAACTGAAAGCAGAAAGTGGGTTTTTTCTTAAGTGTCTTTTGGTTTTACATGCTTTAACTTAATTTTGGCTGTTACTAGTGTTAGGCAGTTTCTTCTTATTTTGGCTTAAAAGACTCAGTATGCTTATTGTTGTTACAATTAATCAGTTAATGTATGAAAGGTGCCATTCATGACATAATGCAATGTATTAAGGACAGAAAGTATATGTTATGCAGTGCACTTGCATTGAAGTCAGAAAGTGTACTTTTGTGCATGTTATTGTTAGCCTATTAATAGTATTAGAAATAAATTTTATTTTAACAGCCAAGCACTTGTCTTCTGTCTATTATTAGTTGCATGCTTGCTCACACTTTTCAACCAAAATCACCAACCACACAGAATACAAATCATTACCAGTGGCATGCCACATACTTAAACACAAGAGTACTGAGTATTGCTGTTAAGTTATTTTTTAATTATTGATCATTGTTAATTGTAATTGACTTATTGAGTCAAAAGAACAAGAACAAGAACACCAAGAATTTCTTTTTAACATTCCGGTTTGTCTGTTGCATGTAAACTGAAAAGAGGGAAACTAATTTTTGAGTGCGCATCCATTGCTTTAACGGCAAAAACAAAAGTTCAAAAAACATATGACAGGGTGCCTGGCAGTGATTGTCTTTTGCATTTGGTGGTGTGTACAATGATGTCTTGGGCGAATGTACTTGCTCATGGTACTAGTAGTAGTAGAGTCAAGAGGATGTAATGTTCAACAATGAAACTATACTGCTTGAAAAAAAAACTTTTTTTAAACGCATACACATACACCTTACTCTGACAGGGTTACCGCTTCTTCAGCTCTCAAGACATTCAGTGAACAATATTATATATTTGGACCGTTAAATGGGTACTTGATCGATAATTATTATTAAAACAAAACAAATTGATGCATGAAATAAATCAAATAGGAACTAAATGACATTTGAAGTAATTTTCTTTCTGTCAAAGTCAAAGAACACAAAAAACAAATTTGGACAGTATAGTCAGTTATCACAAACAAATTGAGTACAGTGTTAAAACTGTCATCTGAATGAAAAATGGTGCTTTACGTCCTCTCGGTCTGGAACAGACACATATGGGACATTTGTAATTTCAAAGATGGTTGGAACGATACTGGAGGCAATGCCCGGAGGCAGTGCAACACCAGTAAAGTCCCAAACTTTTTTGAAAACTATCATCTCATCCCGTATGTCAGTTAAATATAAAACGTGAAAAAAGGGAAAACAAACGCACATGCACTGAAACCCCTTTTTATTTCAGATCAACTGAAAATTAGTGCCCACAAATACAAAAAAATTGTATCAATGAAAGTAAGGAAACACAAATAAATTGCTTCGGAAAAATAAAAATCTCCCTTTTTCTCTCTGTCAGCCAATGCCCCCCCACTATAACCCCTTCAGTTTCATTCAATCACTTTCTCTATCTCACACATGCTATCCTATCTGAAAAGAATCACATTCAATTTGTTTCTGTCGCTTCCTCACCTGCTCCGAAACTTCACACACTCTCTCTCTCTCTCTCTCTCTCTCTCTCTCTCTCTCTCTCTCTCTCTCTCTCTCTCTCTCTCTCTCTTTGTCTGTCTGTCTGAGCTCTCCACCCGAAATTTATATTTGAAATTATTCCTTTAGAAAGATTGTAGTTTACATCTTACAGTCTATCTAGGGATACTTTTTCAGACAGAACCTGCACCCTATAATATAAGTGCCTAAGCAGTCAATGGTGTGATTAAAAATGTGGGCATAATCAGTTGATCAAGGTAAGGCGGATCATGTGACAAAACTGCAAAAGGACAATTTGCAAAGATAAAAACTCTGATAGTTAAGCACTAAGCAGTATGAACAAATCTGATTGAAAAGAAAATTAGTGTGGAAGAAACAAACTGAGCAAAATATGAAAAAGTAATTGCATTAAACTAAAGAAAGCACTTTAATCAAGAGTCATGTGTTTGTTTAATCATTGATGCCTTTTCAATGTATCCATAGTAACAAAAGTACACATAGTGCATCTTCAAATCAAGTGTGATCATACACTGATACAGACACAAACACACAACCATAACAAAATGACCAATCTTGCTCCAAAATTAAAAGCCTTTTTATGTAATATTCCATCACATACACACCCACATCAATGCACACATGTGCACGCACGCACGCACACAGTGTTCAAAGCATTCTTGGTTTCAAGCGAATCTACCAACAATCGTCTTTCTGAAATTGCACAGAAAGAAGCACACTGTGATGATCTGTGTTGCCAGTTTGGTTTCCATAATGCTGAATCTGTGTTGGCAAATAGTGAACACTTTGGCCATCCCAATCACTCTTTCCACATGCACTCTTTTGCTAGCAATTTTTCAGTCCTTTTGCCTCGTCAATGGATCCAGTCTGTTCTTCTTCTTAAAAAATGCAGGAATGTTGATGTGCACATCCTTTACAGCAAAAATGTCTTGCACATTGAATCCTTTATCTGCCATGATCGAATCATGTGGGTCACAGAGCGTGGTCAGTGCTGTGCGTTCCACAACTTGCCTGTCACTGCTGCTACCACCATAGGCGTCAGACACAAAAGATGTCAGACCTCCTGGTGTCACACCCACAAGTACTTTCACAGTGTTTGCATGTTTGTAGCTGGAAAAAGAAGCTTTCTGGGACCTCGGGTTTGAAGGCTGTTTCACTCGAACTTCTGTCGCGTCGATGATGACCCTGGTGGATGGAAATTTCCTTTTGAAATCGGCAGGACAATGGTAGGTCACCATACTGCGATCTGGCCACCAGTCCACTTCTTTCCACTGGAAGTAACAAAAGTTTAGCCACGTGACAAAAACATTCTGCACTGTGAAATCAGACACACCAAACATTCTTGCCAGTTCCAAATGAGGGTAATGTCTACGAAGCTTTCCAAGCGTCAGCAGAAATTGGTTGACTGGTGACAAGCATTTCACATGTTCCGAATACGCATACTGCAGACGATCCACATTTGGGCCCAGTGACCAGAAGGCACGCATAAACACATTGTATGTATCTAATCCTGTATAAAAGTTTATGAGCTTGTCAGAATCCTTCAGTACCTCTATGCACACATATGGCAATGCCGATTCAGTTTTGCCACTGTCACTGAAAGAATGAACAAGAGAAGAACCATGTGTGCTGCAACTGGCAATGGACAGAAAGTGAGTGTCTGGGACTGACAGGGAAGACCCAGGCACAGAGAGGTCCTGACTACATTCTGCACTGCAAACAGGAAGGAGAGGAAAACTGGCTTCTGTCAATGTCACAGACTGACATTCAGACTCAGTGCTCACCGTCTCCTCTTGGCAAACACTGATGTCAAAGTCTGCATATATTTTTGTTTCCTCTTCTTTTTCTTTCTGTTCTCGACACAAATCAGCTGCTTTGTTGCGTTCCTCTTCCACTCGTCTAGCCATTCGTTGAACTCTACCAGTCTGTGCAGCTGTTTTCTGTTTTGTCCAGGTGAAAACACTTGGTATGGCATCCTTCTTTATAGACACTTCTTCATCCGAGGCGTACCTGCCCACAAATGAATAAGACGCATGTATAAGTTTAATTTCTTCACCAAATGTCATTTGTCCTGCTTAATCTTTTTTTTTTAATGGAAAAGCAATTTCTGGTGTAAAAAAACACACAGTAAAACACACATTGTCAAATTGTGACACTGACACACACACCCCCACACACACAGACCAGGATCACACACTACACATACAGGCCAGGATCACACACACAATCATGTCAGGTCAGGTCAGGTGTTAGGACATCAGGCCTTGCGGCCTCTTCAATCATAATTCATACATGTGCACAGTCACACAGTCACGCACACTGTGACACTGACAGTGACACAAACGCACACAGCAATCACACATGTATGCACAATATCCCCCCCCCCCCTCATACACACACAGTCGCACACATACAGGGCCAGGATCACACACATTCAGGTCAGGTCAGGTCAGGTAGTTAGGACATTAGGCCTCACGGCCTCTTCACATTCAGTCACATTCTGACACTGACAGTCCCCCCCCCCACACACACACATACAGGTCAGGATCACACACACAATCAGGTCAGGTAGTTAGGACATTAGGCCTCGCGGCCTCTTCACATTCAGTCACATTGCGACACTGACAGTCTCCCCCCCCCCCCCCACACACACACAGTCACACACATACAGGCCAGGATCACACACACATGTATGTGACACAATCAGGTCAGGTC
>CM065700.1:51691165-51738218 GCA_017654935.2 Phymorhynchus buccinoides | reverse complement strand
GAAATAATGCAGAACATCTGAGTTGAGGGAAATAATGCAGAACATTGGAGTTGAGGGAAATAATGCAGAACATTGGAGGTGAGGGAAATAATGCAGAACATCGGAGGTGAGGGAAATAATGCAGAACATTGGAGTTGAGGGAAATAATGCAGAACATTGGAGGTGATGGAAATAATGCAGAACATCGGAGGTGAGGGAAATAATGCAGAACATTGGAGGAGGGAAATGAGGGAAATAATGCAGAACATTGGAGGTGAGGGAAATAATGCAGAACATCAGAGGTGAGGGAAATAATGCAGAACATCGGAGGTGAGGGAAATAATGCAGAACATAGGAGGTGAGGGAAATAATGCAGAACATTGGAGGTGAGGGAAATAATGCAGAACATTGGAGGTGAGGGAAATAATGCAGAACATTGGAGGTGAGGGAAATAATGCAGAACATTGGAGGTGAGGGAAATAATGCAGAACATAATGAGGTGAGGGAAATAATGCAGAACATTGGAGGTGAGGGAAATAATGCAGAACATTGGAGGTGAGGGAAATAATGCAGAACATTGGAGGTGAGGGAAATAATGCAGAACATTGGAGGTGAGGGAAATAATGCAGAACATTGGAGGTGAGGGAAATAATGCAGAACATTGGAGGTGAGGGAAATAATGCAGAACATTGGAGGTGAGGGAAATAATGCAGAACATTGGAGGTGAGGGAAATAATGCAGAACATTGGAGGTGAGGGAAATAATGCAGAACATTGGAGGTGAGGGAAATAATGCAGAACATTGGAGGTGAGGGAAATAATGCAGAACATTGGAGAGGTGAGGGAAATAATGCAGAACATCGGAGGTGAGGGAAATAATGCAGAACATTGGAGGTGAGGGAAATAATGCAGAACATTGGAGGTGAGGGAAATAATGCAGAACATTGGAGGTGAGGGAAATAATGCAGAACATTGGAGGTGAGGGAAATAATGCAGAACATTGGAGGTGAGGGAAATAATGCAGAACATTGGAGGTGAGGGAAATAATGCAGAACATTGGAGGTGAGGGAAATAATGCAGAACATTGAGGAGGTGAGGTGAAATAATGCAGAACATTGGAGGTGAGGGAAATAATGCAGAACATTGGAGGTGAGGGAAATAATGCAGAACATCAGAGGTGAGGGAAATAATGCAGAACATCGGAGGTGAGGGAAATAATGCAGAACATTGTAGGTGAGGGAAATAATGCAGAACATTGTAGGTGAGGGAAATAATGCAGAACATTGTAGGTGAGGGAAATAATGCAGAACATTGTAGGTGAGGGAAATAATGCAGAACATTGGAGGTGAGGGAAATAATGCAGAACATTGGAGGTGAGGGAAATAATGCAGAACATTGGAGGTGAGGGAAATAATGCAGAACATTGGAGGTGAGGGAAATAATGCAGAACATCAGAGGTGAGGGAAATAATGCAGAACATTGGAGGTGAGGGAAATAATGCAGAACATCAGAGGTGAGGGAAATAATGCAGAACATCAGAGGTGAGGGAAATAATGCAGAACATTGAGAGGTGAGGGAAATAATGCAGAACATCAGAGGTGAGGGAAATAATGCAGAACATCGGAGGTGAGGGAAATAATGCAGAACATTGGAGGTGAGGGAAATAATGCAGAACATTGAGAGGTGAGGTGAAAATAATGCAGAACATTGGAGGTGAGGGAAATAATGCAGAACATTGGAGGTGAGGGAAATAATGCAGAACATTGGAGGTGAGGGAAATAATGCAGAACATTGGAGGTGAGGGAAATAATGCAGAACATTGGAGGTGAGGGAAATAATGCAGAACATTGGAGGTGAGGGAAATAATGCAGAACATTGGAGGTGAGGGAAATAATGCAGAACATCGGAGGTGAGGGAAATAATGCAGAACATTGGAGGTGAGGGAAATAATGCAGAACATTGGAGGTGAGGGAAATAATGCAGAACATTGGAGGTGAGGGAAATAATGCAGAACATTGGAGGTGAGGGAAATAATGCAGAACATTGGAGGTGAGGGAAATAATGCAGAACATTGGAGGTGGAGGTGAGGGAAATAATGCAGAACATTGGAGGTGAGGGAAATAATGCAGAACATTGGAGGTGAGGGAAATAATGCAGAACATTGGAGGTGAGGGAAATAATGCAGAACATTGGAGGTGAGGGAAATAATGCAGAACATTGGAGGTGAGGGAAATAATGCAGAACATTGGAGGTGAGAGCAGAACATGAGGGAAATAATGCAGAACATTGGAGGTGAGGGAAATAATGCAGAACATTGGAGGTGAGGGAAATAATGCAGAACATTGGAGGTGAGGGAAATAATGCAGAACATTGGAGGTGAGGGAAATAATGCAGAACATTGAGGTGAGGGAAATAATGCAGAACATTGGAGGTGAGGGAAATAATGCAGAACATTGGAGGTGAGGGAAATAATGCAGAACATTGGAGGTGAGGGAAATAATGCAGAACATTGGGTGAGGGAAATAATGCAGAACATTGGAGGTTGGAGGGAAATAATGCAGAACATTGGAGGTGAGGGAAATAATGCAGAACATTGAGGTGAGGGAAATAATGCAGAACATTGGAGGTGAGGGAAATAATGCAGAACATTGGAGGTGAGGGAAATAATGCAGAACATCGGAGGTGAGGGAAATAATGCAGAACATTGGAGGTGAGGGAAATAATGCAGAACATTGGAGGTGAGGGAAATAATGCAGAACATTGGAGGTGAGGGAAATAATGCAGAACATTGGAGGTGAGGGAAATAATGCAGAACATTGGAGGTGAGGGAAATAATGCAGAACATTGGAGGTGAGGGAAATAATGCAGAACATTGGAGGTGAGGGAAATAATGCAGAACATTGGAGGTGAGGGAAATAATGCAGAACATTGAGGGAGGTGGGAAATAATGGAACATCAGAGGTGAAAATAATGCAGAACATTGGAGGTGAGGGAAATAATGCAGAACATCAGAGGTGAGGGAAATAATGCAGAACATTGGAGGTGAGGGAAATAATGCAGAACATCAGAGGTGAGGGAAATAATGCAGAACATCGGAGGTGAGGGAAATAATGCAGAACATTGGAGGTGAGGGAAATAATGCAGAACATTGGAGGTGAGGGAAATAATGCAGAACATTGGAGGTGAGGGAAATAATGCAGAACATTGGAGGTGAGGGAAATAATGCAGAACATTGGAGGTGAGGGAAATAATGCAGAACATTGAGGGAAATAATGCAGAACATGAGGTGAGGGAAATAATGCAGAACATTGGAGGTGAGGGAAATAATGCAGAACATTGGAGGTGAGGGAAATAATGCAGAACATTGGAGGTGAGGGAAATAATGCAGAACATTGGAGGTGAGGGAAATAATGCAGAACATTGGAGGTGAGGGAAATAATGCAGAACATCAAGGTGAGGGTAATGCAGAACATTGGAGGTGAGGGAAATAATGCAGAACATAGGAGGTGAGGGAAATAATGCAGAACATCAGAGGTGAGGGAAATAATGCAGAACATCAGAGGTGAGGGAAATAATGCAGAACATTGGAGGTGAGGGAAATAATGCAGAACATTGGAGGTGAGGGAAATAATGCAGAACATTGGAGGTGAGGGAAATAATGCAGAACATTGGAGGTGAGGGAAATAATGCAGAACATCAGAGGTGAGGGAAATAATGCAGAACATGAGGTGAGGGAAATAATGCAGAACATTGGAGGTGAGGGAAATAATGCAGAACATTGGAGGTGAGGGAAATAATGCAGAACATTGGAGGTGAGGGAAATAATGCAGAACATTGGAGGTGAGGGAAATAATGCAGAACATTGGAGGTGAGGGAAATAATGCAGAACATTGGAGGTGAGGGAAATAATGCAGAACATTGGAGGTGAGGGAAATAATGCAGAACATTGGAGGTGAGGGAAATAATGCAGAACATTGGAGGTGAGGGAAATAATGCAGAACATTGAGGGAAATAATGCAGAACATTGGAGGTGAGGGAAATAATGCAGAACATTGGAGGTGAGGGAAATAATGCAGAACATTGGAGGTGAGGGAAATAATGCAGAACATTGGAGGTGAGGGAAATAATGCAGAACATTGGAGGTGAGGGAAATAATGCAGAACATTGGAGGTGAGGGAAATAATGCAGAACATTGGAGGTGAGGGAAATAATGCAGAACATTGGAGGTGAGGGAAATAATGCAGAACATTGGAGGTGAGGGAAATAATGCAGAACATTGGAGGTGAGGGAAATAATGCAGAACATTGAGGTGAGGGAAATAATGCAGAACATTGGAGGTGAGGGAAATAATGCAGAACATTGGAGGTGAGGGAAATAATGCAGAACATTGGAGGTGAGGGAAATAATGCAGAACATTGGAGGTGAGGGAAATAATGCAGAACATCAGAGGTGAGGGAAATAATGCAGAACATCAGAGGTGAGGGAAATAATGCAGAACATCAGAGGTGAGGGAAATAATGCAGAACATTGGAGGTGAGGGAAATAATGCAGAACATCGGAGGTGAGGGAAATAATGCAGAACATCAGAGGTGAGGGAAATAATGCAGAACATTGGAGGTGAGGGAAATAATGCAGAACATTGGAGGTGAGGGAAATAATGCAGAACATTGGAGGTGAGGGAAATAATGCAGAACATTGAGGTGAGGGAAATAATGCAGAACATTGGAGGTGAGGGAAATAATGCAGAACATCAGAGGTGAGGGAAATAATGCAGAACATTGGAGGTGAGGGAAATAATGCAGAACATTGGAGGTGAGGGAAATAATGCAGAACATTGGAGGTGAGGGAAATAATGCAGAACATTGGAGGTGAGGGAAATAATGCAGAACATTGGAGGTGAGGTAATGCAGAACATTGGAGGTGAGGGAAATAATGCAGAACATTGGAGGTGAGGGAAATAATGCAGAACATTGGAGGTGAGGGAAATAATGCAGAACATTGGAGGTGAGGGAAATAATGCAGAACATTGGAGGTGAGGGAAATAATGCAGAACATTGGAGGTGAGGGAAATAATGCAGAACATTGGAGGTGAGGGAAATAATGCAGAACATTGGAGGTGAGGTAAATAATGCAGAACATGGAGGTGAGGGAAATAATGCAGAACATTGAGGTGAGGGAAATAATGCAGAACATTGGAGGTGAGGGAAATAATGCAGAACATTGGAGGTGAGGGAAATAATGCAGAACATTGGAGGTGAGGGAAATAATGCAGAACATCGGAGGTGAGGGAAATAATGCAGAACATTGGAGGTGAGGGAAATAATGCAGAACATGAGGTGAGGGAAATAATGCAGAACATTGGAGGTGAGGGAAATAATGCAGAACATCAGAGGTGAGGGAAATAATGCAGAACATTGGAGGTGAGGGAAATAATGCAGAACATTGAGGGAAATAATGCAGAACATGAGGTGAGGGAAATAATGCAGAACATCAGAGGTGAGGGAAATAATGCAGAACATTGGAGGTGAGGGAAATAATGCAGAACATTGGAGGTGAGGGAAATAATGCAGAACATTGGAGGTGAGGGAAATAATGCAGAACATTGGAGGTGAGGGAAATAATGCAGAACATTGGAGGTGAGGGAAATAATGCAGAACATTGGAGGTGAGGGAAATAATGCAGAACATTGGAGGTGAGGGAAATAATGCAGAACATTGGAGGTGAGGGAAATAATGCAGAACATTGGAGGTGAGGGAAATAATGCAGAACATTGGAGGTGAGGGAAATAATGCAGAACATTGGAGGTGAGGGAAATAATGCAGAACATTGGAGGTGAGGGAAATAATGCAGAACATTGGAGAGGGAAATAATGCAGAACATTGGAGGGAAATAATGCAGAACATTGGAGGTGAGGGAAAATAATGCAGAACATTGGAGGTGAGGGAAATAATGCAGAACATTGGAGGTGAGGGAAATAATGCAGAACATCAGGTGAGGTGCAGAACATTGGAGGTGAGGGAAATAATGCAGAACATTGGAGGTGAGGGAAATAATGCAGAACATTGGAGGTGAGGGAAATAATGCAGAACATTGGAGGTGAGGGAAATAATGCAGAACATTGGAGGTGAGGGAAATAATGCAGAACATTGGAGGTGAGGGAAATAATGCAGAACATTGGAGGTGAGGGAAATAATGCAGAACATTGGAGGTGAGGGAAATAATGCAGAACATTGGAGGTGAGGGAAATAATGCAGAACATTGGAGGTGAGGGAAATAATGCAGAACATTGGGTGAGGGAAATAATGCAGAACATTGGAGGTGAGGGAAATAATGCAGAACATTGGAGGTGAGGGAAATAATGCAGAACATCAGAGGTGAGGGAAATAATGCAGAACATTGGAGGTGAGGGAAATAATGCAGAACATTGGAGGTGAGGGAAATAATGCAGAACATTGGAGGTGAGGGAAATAATGCAGAACATTGGAGGTGAGGGAAATAATGCAGAACATTGGAGGTGAGGGAAATAATGCAGAACATTGGAGGTGAGGGAAATAATGCAGAACATTGGAGGTGAGGGAAATAATGCAGAACATTGGAGGTGAGGGAAATAATGCAGAACATTGGAGGTGAGGGAAATAATGCAGAACATTGGAGGTGAGGGAAATAATGCAGAACATCAGAGGTGAGGGAAATAATGCAGAACATCAGAGGTGAGGGAAATAATGCAGAACATTGGAGGTGAGGGAAATAATGCAGAACATTGGAGGTGAGGGAAATAATGCAGAACATTGGAGGTGAGGGAAATAATGCAGAACATTGGAGGTGAGGGAAATAATGCAGAACATTGGAGGTGAGGGAAATAATGCAGAACATTGAGGGAAATAATGCAGAACATGAGGTGAGGGAAATAATGCAGAACATTGGAGGTGAGGGAAATAATGCAGAACATTGGAGGTGAGGGAAATAATGCAGAACATTGGAGGTGAGGGAAATAATGCAGAACATTGGAGGTGAGGGAAATAATGCAGAACATTGGAGGTGAGGGAAATAATGCAGAACATTGGAGGTGAGGGAAATAATGCAGAACATTGAGGGAGGTGAGGGAAATAATGCAGAACATTGGAGGTGAGGGAAATAATGCAGAACATTGGAGGTGAGGGAAATAATGCAGAACATTGGAGGTGAGGGAAATAATGCAGAACATTGGAGGTGAGGGAAATAATGCAGAACATTGGAGGTGAGGGAAATAATGCAGAACATTGGAGGTGAGGGAAATAATGCAGAACATTGGAGGTGAGGGAAATAATGCAGAACATTGGAGGTGAGGGAAATAATGCAGAACATTGGAGGTGAGGGAAATAATGCAGAACATCAGAGGTGAGGGAAATAATGCAGAACATTGGAGGTGAGGGAAATAATGCAGAACATTGGAGGTGAGGGAAATAATGCAGAACATTGGAGGTGAGGGAAATAATGCAGAACATTGGAGGTGAGGGAAATAATGCAGAACATTGGAGGTGAGGGAAATAATGCAGAACATTGGAGGTGAGGGAAATAATGCAGAACATTGGAGGTGAGGGAAATAATGCAGAACATTGGAGGTGAGGGAAATAATGCAGAACATTGGAGGTGAGGGAAATAATGCAGAACATTGGAGGTGAGGGAAATAATGCAGAACATTGGAGGTGAGGGAAATAATGCAGAACATTGGAGGTGAGGGAAATAATGCAGAACATTGGAGGTGAGGGAAATAATGCAGAACATTGGAGGTGAGGGAAATAATGCAGAACATTGGAGGTGAGGGAAATAATGCAGAACATTGGAGGTGAGGGAAATAATGCAGAACATTGGAGGTGAGGGAAATAATGCAGAACATTGGAGGTGAGGGAAATAATGCAGAACATTGGAGGTGAGGGAAATAATGCAGAACATTGGAGGTGAGGGAAATAATGCAGAACATTGGAGGTGAGGGAAATAATGCAGAACATTGGAGGTGAGGGAAATAATGCAGAACATTGGAGGTGAGGGAAATAATGCAGAACATTGGAGGTGAGGGAAATAATGCAGAACATTGGAGGTGAGGGAAATAATGCAGAACATTGGAGGTGAGGGAAATAATGCAGAACATTGGAGGTGAGGGAAATAATGCAGAACATTGAGGGAGGTGAGGTGAAATAATGCAGAACATTGAGAGGTGAGGTGAAATAATGCAGAACATTGGAGGTGAGGGAAATAATGCAGAACATTGGAGGTGAGGGAAATAATGCAGAACATTGGAGGTGAGGGAAATAATGCAGAACATTGGAGGTGAGGGAAATAATGCAGAACATTGGAGGTGAGGGAAATAATGCAGAACATTGGAGGTGAGGGAAATAATGCAGAACATTGGAGGTGAGGGAAATAATGCAGAACATTGGAGGTGAGGGAAATAATGCAGAACATTGGAGGTGAGGGAAATAATGCAGAACATTGGAGGTGAGGGAAATAATGCAGAACATTGGAGGTGAGGGAAATAATGCAGAACATTGGAGGTGAGGGAAATAATGCAGAACATTGGAGGTGAGGGAAATAATGCAGAACATTGGAGGTGAGGGAAATAATGCAGAACATTGGAGGTGAGGGAAATAATGCAGAACATTGGAGGTGAGGGAAATAATGCAGAACATTGGAGGTGAGGGAAATAATGCAGAACATTGGAGGTGAGGGAAATAATGCAGAACATTGGAGGTGAGGGAAATAATGCAGAACATTGGAGGTGAGGTGAAATAATGCAGAACATTGGAGGTGAGGGAAATAATGCAGAACATTGGAGGTGAGGGAAATAATGCAGAACATCAGAGGTGAGGGAAATAATGCAGAACATTGGAGGTGAGGGAAATAATGCAGAACATTGAGGGAAATAATGCAGAACATGAGGTGAGGGAAATAATGCAGAACATTGGAGGTGAGGGAAATAATGCAGAACATTGGAGGTGAGGGAAATAATGCAGAACATTGGAGGTGAGGGAAATAATGCAGAACATTGGAGGTGAGGGAAATAATGCAGAACATTGGAGCAGAACATGAGGGAAATAATGCAGAACATTGGAGGTGAGGGAAATAATGCAGAACATTGAGGTGAGGGAAATAATGCAGAACATCAGAGGTGAGGGAAATAATGCAGAACATTGGAGGTGAGGGAAATAATGCAGAACATTGGAGGTGAGGGAAATAATGCAGAACATTGGAGGTGAGGGAAATAATGCAGAACATGAGGTGAGGGAAATAATGCAGAACATTGGAGGTGAGGGAAATAATGCAGAACATTGGAGGTGAGGGAAATAATGCAGAACATTGGAGGTGAGGGAAATAATGCAGAACATTGGAGGTGAGGGCAGAACATAAGGTGAGGGAAATAATGCAGAACATTGGAGGTGAGGGAAATAATGCAGAACATTGGAGGTGAGGGAAATAATGCAGAACATTGGAGGTGAGGGAAATAATGCAGAACATTGGAGGTGAGGGAAATAATGCAGAACATTGGAGGTGAGGGAAATAATGCAGAACATTGGAGGTGAGGGAAATAATGCAGAACATTGGAGGTGAGGGAAATAATGCAGAACATTGGAGGTGAGGGAAATAATGCAGAACATTGGAGGTGAGGGAAATAATGCAGAACATTGGAGGTGAGGGAAATAATGCAGAACATTGGAGGTGAGGGAAATAATGCAGAACATTGGAGGTGAGGGAAATAATGCAGAACATTGGAGGTGAGGGAAATAATGCAGAACATTGAGGGAGCAGAACATGAGGTGAAATAATGCAGAACATTGGAGGTGAGGGAAATAATGCAGAACATTGGAGGTGAGGGAAATAATGCAGAACATTGGAGGTGAGGGAAATAATGCAGAACATTGGAGGTGAGGGAAATAATGCAGAACATTGGAGGTGAGGGAAATAATGCAGAACATTGGAGGTGAGGGAAATAATGCAGAACATCAGAGGTGAGGGAAATAATGCAGAACATTGAGAGGTGAGGGAAATAATGCAGAACATTGGAGGTGAGGGAAATAATGCAGAACATTGGAGGTGAGGGAAATAATGCAGAACATTGGAGGTGAGGGAAATAATGCAGAACATTGGAGGTGAGGGAAATAATGCAGAACATCAGAGGTGAGGGAAATAATGCAGAACATCAGAGGTGAGGGAAATAATGCAGAACATTGGAGGTGAGGGAAATAATGCAGAACATTGGAGGTGAGGGAAATAATGCAGAACATGAGGGAAATAATGCAGAACATTGGAGGTGAGGGAAATAATGCAGAACATTGGAGGTGAGGGAAATAATGCAGAACATTGGAGGTGAGGGAAATAATGCAGAACATTGGAGGTGAGGGAAATAATGCAGAACATTGGAGGTGAGGGAAATAATGCAGAACATTGGAGGTGAGGGAAATAATGCAGAACATTGGAGGTGAGGGAAATAATGCAGAACATTGGAGGTGAGGGAAATAATGCAGAACATTGGAGGTGAGGGAAATAATGCAGAACATTGGAGGTGAGGGAAATAATGCAGAACATTGGAGGTGAGGGAAATAATGCAGAACATTGGAGGTGAGGGAAATAATGCAGAACATTGGAGGTGAGGGAAATAATGCAGAACATTGGAGGTGAGGGAAATAATGCAGAACATTGGAGGTGAGGGAAATAATGCAGAACATTGGAGGTGAGGGAAATAATGCAGAACATTGGAGGTGAGGGAAATAATGCAGAACATTGGAGGTGAGGGAAATAATGCAGAACATTGGAGGTGAGGGAAATAATGCAGAACATTGGAGGTGAGGGAAATAATGCAGAACATTGGAGGTGAGGGAAATAATGCAGAACATTGAGAGGTGAGGGAAATAATGCAGAACATTGGAGGTGAGGGAAATAATGCAGAACATTGGAGGTGAGGGAAATAATGCAGAACATTGGAGGTGAGGGAAATAATGCAGAACATTGGAGGTGAGGGAAATAATGCAGAACATCAGAGGTGAGGGAAATAATGCAGAACATTGGAGGTGAGGGAAATAATGCAGAACATTGGAGGTGAGGGAAATAATGCAGAACATTGGAGGTGAGGGAAATAATGCAGAACATTGGAGGTGAGGGAAATAATGCAGAACATTGAGGGAAATAATGCAGAACATGAGGTGAGGGAAATAATGCAGAACATTGGAGGTGAGGGAAATAATGCAGAACATTGGAGGTGAGGGAAATAATGCAGAACATTGGAGGTGAGGGAAATAATGCAGAACATTGGAGGTGAGGGAAATAATGCAGAACATGAGGTGAGGGAAATAATGCAGAACATTGGAGGTGAGGGAAATAATGCAGAACATTGGAGGTGAGGGAAATAATGCAGAACATTGGAGGTGAGGGAAATAATGCAGAACATTGGAGGTGAGGGAAATAATGCAGAACATTGGAGGTGAGGGAAATAATGCAGAACATTGGAGGTGAGGGAAATAATGCAGAACATTGGAGGTGAGGGAAATAATGCAGAACATTGGAGGTGAGGGAAATAATGCAGAACATTGGAGGTGAGGGAAATAATGCAGAACATTGGTGAGGGAAATAATGCAGAACATGAGGTGAGGGAAATAATGCAGAACATTGGAGGTGAGGGAAATAATGCAGAACATTGGAGGTGAGGGAAATAATGCAGAACATTGGAGGTGAGGGAAATAATGCAGAACATTGGAGGTGAGGGAAATAATGCAGAACATTGGAGGTGAGGGAAATAATGCAGAACATTGGAGGTGAGGGAAATAATGCAGAACATTGGAGGTGAGGGAAATAATGCAGAACATTGGAGGTGAGGGAAATAATGCAGAACATTGGAGGTGAGGTAAATAATGCAGAACATAGGTGAGGGAAATAATGCAGAACATTGGAGGTGAGGGAAATAATGCAGAACATTGGAGGTGAGGGAAATAATGCAGAACATTGGAGGTGAGGGAAATAATGCAGAACATTGGAGGTGAGGGAAATAATGCAGAACATTGGAGGTGAGGGAAATAATGCAGAACATTGGAGGTGAGGGAAATAATGCAGAACATTGGAGGTGAGGGAAATAATGCAGAACATTGGAGGTGAGGGAAATAATGCAGAACATTGGAGGTGAGGGAAATAATGCAGAACATTGGAGGTGAGGGAAATAATGCAGAACATTGGAGGTGAGGGAAATAATGCAGAACATTGGAGGTGAGGGAAATAATGCAGAACATTGGAGGTGAGGGAAATAATGCAGAACATTGGAGGTGAGGGAAATAATGCAGAACATTGGAGGTGAGGGAAATAATGCAGAACATTGGAGGTGAGGGAAATAATGCAGAACATTGGAGGTGAGGGAAATAATGCAGAACATTGGAGGTGAGGGAAATAATGCAGAACATTGGAGGTGAGGGAAATAATGCAGAACATTGGAGGTGAGGGAAATAATGCAGAACATTGGAGGTGAGGGAAATAATGCAGAACATTGGAGGTGAGGGAAATAATGCAGAACATTGGAGGTGAGGGAAATAATGCAGAACATTGGAGGTGAGGGAAATAATGCAGAACATTGGAGGTGAGGGAAATAATGCAGAACATTGGAGGTGAGGGAAATAATGCAGAACATTGGAGGTGAGGGAAATAATGCAGAACATTGGAGGTGAGGGAAATAATGCAGAACATCAGAGGTGAGGGAAATAATGCAGAACATCAGAGGTGAGGGAAATAATGCAGAACATTGGAGGTGAGGGAAATAATGCAGAACATTGGAGGTGAGGGAAATAATGCAGAACATTGGAGGTGAGGGAAATAATGCAGAACATTGGAGGTGAGGGAAATAATGCAGAACATTGGAGGTGAGGGAAATAATGCAGAACATTGGAGGTGAGGAAATAATGCAGAACATGGAGGTGAGGGAAATAATGCAGAACATTGGAGGTGAGGGAAATAATGCAGAACATTGGAGGTGAGGAAAATAATGCAGAACATTGGAGGTGAGGGAAATAATGCAGAACATTGGAGGTGAGGGAAATAATGCAGAACATTGGAGGTGAGGGAAATAATGCAGAACATCAGAGGTGAGGGAAATAATGCAGAACATCAGAGGTGAGGGAAATAATGCAGAACATTGGAGGTGAGGGAAATAATGCAGAACATTGGAGGTGAGGGAAATAATGCAGAACATTGGAGGTGAGGGAAATAATGCAGAACATTGGAGGTGAGGGAAATAATGCAGAACATTGGAGGTGAGGGAAATAATGCAGAACATTGGAGGTGAGGGAAATAATGCAGAACATTGGAGGTGAGGGAAATAATGCAGAACATCAGAGGTGAGGGAAATAATGCAGAACATTGGAGGTGAGGGAAATAATGCAGAACATTGGAGGTGAGGGAAATAATGCAGAACATCAGAGGTGAGGGAAATAATGCAGAACATTGGAGGTGAGGGAAATAATGCAGAACATTGGAGGTGAGGGAAATAATGCAGAACATTGGAGGTGAGGGAAATAATGCAGAACATTGGAGGCATGAGGGAAATAATGCAGAACATAAGAGCGTGAGGGAAATAATGCATAACATTGGAGGTGAGGGAAATAATGCAGAACATTGGAGGTGAGGGAAATAATGCAGAACATTCTTAGGTGAGGGAAATAATGCAGAACATCAATCAGGTGAGGGAAATAATGCAGAACATTGGAGGTGGAAATAATGCTGAACATTGAGGTGAGGCAAATAATGCAGAACATTGGAGGTGAGGGAAATAATGCAGAACATTGAGTTGAGGGAAATAATGCAGAACATTACAGGGAAATAATGCAGACAAGGGAAATAATTTAAAAAAACGCATACTCACACAAGTGCAGTGCATGCATGCACGGTAAGGCACACACACATACCCCACATACCCCAGCACCACCAGTCCACCTAAATACTGTTCAGAACTGTCAGTCATAAGATGTACGGGTGTTGGTCTGGACACAATATAAATGAGAATCTCCTGATAGTCAATCAATCATTGTAATTGCCTTCACTCAGAGCAGGGACACACATTTTATAAATATTTGCATAATGTGGGCCCATATTTAAAAAAACGCATACTCACACAAGTGCTGTGTTCTCAATCAGTCTGGGTACAGAATCTCCTGATAGTCTGCATAATGTGGGCACATAGCGCTGTGTTCTCAATCAGTCTGGGGACAGAATCTCCTGATAGTCTGCATAATGTGGGCCCATAACATAGTCGCTGTGTTCTCAATCAGTCTGGGGACAGAATCTCCTCATAGTTCACATAATGTGGGCCCATAACGCTGTGTTCTCAATCAGTCTGGAGACAGAATCTCCTCATAGTCTGCATAATGTGGGCACATAGCGCTGTGTTCTCAATCAGTCTGGAGACAGAATCTCCTGATAGTCTGCATAATGTGGGCACATAGCGCTGTGTTCTCAATCAGTCTGGGGACAGAATCTCCTGATAGTCTGCATAATGTGGGCACATAGCGCTGTGTTCTCAATCAGTCTGGGGACAGAATCTCCTCATAGTCTGCATAATGTGGGCCCATAACGCTGTGTTCTCAATCAGTCTGGGGACAGAATCTCCTGATAGTCTGCATAATGTGGGCCCATAGCGCTGTGTTCTCAATCAGTCTGGAGACAGAATCTCCTGATAGTCTGCATAATGTGGGCCCATAACGCTGTGTTCTCAATCAGTCTGGGGACAGAATCTCCTCATAGTTCACATAATGTGGGCACATAGCGCTGTGTTCTCAATCAGTCTGGAGACAGAATCTCCTGATAGTCTGCATAATGTGGGCACATAGCGCTGTGTTCTCAATCAGTCTGGGGACAGAATCTCCTCATAGTCTGCATAATGTGGGCCCATAACGCTGTGTTCTCAATCAGTCTGGAGACAGAATCTCCTGATAGTCTGCATAATGTGGGCCCATAGCGCTGTGTTCTCAATCAGTCTGGAGACAGAATCTCCTGATAGTCTGCATAATGTGGGCCCATAACGCTGTGTTCTCAATCAGTCTGGGGACAGAATCTCCTCATAGTTCACATAATGTGGGCACATAGCGCTGTGTTCTCAATCAGTCTGGAGACAGAATCTCCTGATAGTCTGCATAATGTGGGCACATAGCGCTGTGTTCTCAATCAGTCTGGGGACAGAATCTCCTGATAGTCTGCATAATGTGGGCCCATAGCGCTGTGTTCTCAATCAGTCTGGGGACAGAATCTCCTGATAGTCTGCATAATGTGGGCACATAACGCTGTGTTCTCAATCAGTCTGGGGACAGAATCTCCTGATAGTCTGCATAATGTGGGCACATAACGCTGTGTTCTCAATCAGTCTGGGGACAGAATCTCCTCATAGTCTGCATAATGTGGGCACATAGCGCTGTGTTCTCAATCAGTCTGGGGACAGAATCTCCTGATAGTCTGCATAATGTGGGCCCATAGCGCTGTGTTCTCAATCAGTCTGGGGACAGAATCTCCTCATAGTCTGCATAATGTGGGCCCATAACGCTGTGTTCTCAATCAGTCTGGGGACAGAATCTCCTCATAGTTCACATAATGTGGGCACATAGCGCTGTGTTCTCAATCAGTCTGGAGACAGAATCTCCTGATAGTCTGCATAATGTGGGCACATAGCGCTGTGTTCTCAATCAGTCTGGGGACAGAATCTCCTCATAGTCTGCATAATGTGGGCCCATAGCGCTGTGTTCTCAATCAGTCTGGGGACAGAATCTCCTCATAGTCTGCATAATGTGGGCACATAGCGCTGTGTTCTCAATCAGTCTGGGGACAGAATCTCCTCATAGTCTGCATAATGTGGGCCCATAGCGCTGTGTTCTCAATCAGTCTGGAGACAGAATCTCCTGATAGTCTGCATAATGTGGGCCCATAACGCTGTGTTCTCAATCAGTCTGGGGACAGAATCTCCTCATAGTTCACATAATGTGGGCCCATAATGCTGTGTTCTCAATCAGTCTGGAGACAGAATCTCCTGATAGTCTGCATAATGTGGGCACATAACGCTGTGTTCTCAATCAGTCTGGAGACAGAATCTCCTGATAGTCTGCATAATGTGGGCCCATAACGCTGTGTTCTCAATCAGTCTGGAGACAGAATCTCCTGATAGTCTGCATAATGTGGGCCCATAACGCTGTGTTCTCAATCAGTCTGGAGACAGAATCTCCTGATAGTCTGCATAATGTGGGCACATAGCGCTGTGTTCTCAATCAGTCTGGAGACAGAATCTCCTGATAGTCTGCATAATGTGGGCCCATAACGCTGTGTTCTCAATCAGTCTGGGGACAGAATCTCCTCATAGTTCACATAATGTGGGCCCATAATGCTGTGTTCTCAATCAGTCTGGAGACAGAATCTCCTGATAGTCTGCATAATGTGGGCCCATAACGCTGTGTTCTCAATCAGTCTGGAGACAGAATCTCCTGATAGTCTGCATAATGTGGGCCCATAACGCTGTGTTCTCAATCAGTCTGGGGACAGAATCAATAATGGATTAATGAGAAATAAAGATGAAAACTTCAACCCAGAAGACATGAACTCTAAAGTCAATCCAAGGGAACTAACAAAGCACTATTTACAACAACCTGTGGAAAAGGGGGAAGAGGGAGGTGGGGGGGGGGGGGGGGAAAGAAAATTCATCATTCACAAATTTTGCCAAGTTTACTGATCCAGGCCTTTTCGCCGCTTCTGCCCATGTCAGAGGGGAGGGGGATACCAAAGGACATACCGAAGAGAGAGAGTGTGTAAAGGAGAGTGTGAGATCAGTCTAAAGGAGAGTGTGAGATCAGTCTAAAGGAGAGTGTGAGATGGTGAATAGTACAGTATGCATTGAAGGTAGACTACTGCCAATTGTCTGAGGTGAGAAAGAGACAGAGAAAGATGGAGACTTGAAGACACGTCCACGCACTGCCGCCTCTGACTGACTGAATCGACATGACTTGAATGGTGGACCTGAGGATTGAAATATTCAATGGATGAATGTTCATGACTTGAATGGTGGACCTGAGGATTGAAATATTCAATGATAAATGTTCATGACTTGAATGGTGGACCTGAGCATTGAAATATTCAATGGATGAATGTTCATGACTTGAATGGTGGACCTGAGGATTGAAATATTCAATGATGAATGTTCATGACTTGAATGGTGGACCTGAGGATTGAAATATTCAATGGATGAATGTTCATGACTTGAATGGTGAACCTGAGGATTGAAATATTCAATGATAAATGTTCATGACTTGAATGGTGGACCTGAGGATTGAAATATTCAATGGATGAATGTTCATGACTTGAATGGTGGACCTGAGGATTGAAATATTCAATGGATGAATGTTCATGACTTGAATGGTGGACCTGAGCATTGAAATATTCAATGGATGAATGTTCATGACTTGAATGGTGAACCTGAGGATTGAAATATTCAATGATGAATGTTCATGACTTGAATGGTGAACCTGAGGATTGAAATATTCAATGATGAATGTTCATGACTTGAATGGTGAACCTGAGGATTGAAATATTCAATGATGAATGTTCATGACTTGAATGGTGGACCTGAGGATTGAAATATTCAATGGATGAATGTTCATGACTTGAATGGTGAACCTGAGGATTGAAATATTCAATGGATAAATGTTCAATCTTCTCACAGAGCTGAACCCGGAAGCGTCTCACACTCAGTGCATGGCAGTGGCGCCCCCTATTCCTGCGGGATTTGCCTCCCTTGACTTCAACGCCAGCATGAGCAACACAGCCACCCTTCGGCCCATCGACGTCTTTATCTGTTATCGACGATCAACAGGGTCCCAGCTGGCCAGGTCAGTATTGTATTGTAGTGTAGTTATTAACCCCACCACCCTTCGGCCCATCGACGTCTTCATCTGCTATGGACCATCAACAGGGTCCCAGCTGGCCAGGTCAGTATTGTAGTGTAGATATTAACCCCACCACCCTTCGGCCCATCGACGTCTTCATCTGCTATGGACCATCAGCAGGCATGAAAGAATTCCGCGTTTCGCGGAAAATCCGTGGAATTTTTTCAAAACTTTCGCGGGTAAAAAAATTATTCCGCGGAAATTAAAATAATAAAAAAAATTTGTATAGAAGTAAAGGACCGATCTTGACGCATTCTTATATCTACAAGTCTCTATTTGGGCGAGTCTCAAACTGGTTAACCGGAAGTCGCTTTAGCTCACTCGCTTCATTTGTGCGAAGGAAGGCGAAATGCGTACCTCCCGCTCAACAAAAGTAGTGATGTTAGCTGAAAATGTGGGTTGAAGGATATTTGTGCCGACCGAATTTTTGGAATAGATTAGCCCCTCTTCCCGCTGAACAAAACTTCTGACGTGAGTTATGTGAAAAATCGGTTTGAAAATTTTTTGAGGAATGTTCTGCCGCCCCCCCCCCCCCCCCTCGCTCAACAAAACTTCTGACGTTAGGTGAAAATCCGGGTGGAAGGATTTCTCGGCTGAAAAAATCTCCTCTTTTTTGATCTTCATCCACTTTCATGCCTGATCAGGCTGTGGCTGTGGTTTTGTCTGACATGGTGTGCCCGCAGGCTATAATGTCATGTGGTTTTGTCTGACATGGTGCGCCTGCAGGCTGTAATGTCATGTGGTTTTGTCTGACATGGTGCGCCTGCAGGCTGTAATGTCATGTGGTTTTGTCTGACATGGTGTGCCTGCAGGCTGTAATGTCATGTGGTTTTGTCTGATGTGGTGCGCCTGCAGGCTGTAATGTCATGTGGTTTTGTCTGACGTGGTGTGCCCGCAGGCTGTAATGTCATGTGGTTTTGTCTGACATGGTGTGCCCGCAGGCTGTAATGTCATGTGGTTTTGTCTGACATGGTGCGCCTGCAGGCTGTAATGTCATGTGGTTTTGTCTGACATGGTGCGCCTGCAGGCTGTAATGTCATGTGGTTTTGTCTGACATGGTGCGCCTGCAGGCTGTAATGTCATGTGGTTTTGTCTGACATGGTGTGCCTGCAGGCTGTAATGTCATGTGGTTTTGTCTGACATGGTGCGCCTGCAGGCTGTAATGTCATGTGGTTTTGTCTGACATGGTGTGCCTGCAGGCTGTAATGTCATGTGGTTTTGTCTGACATGGTGTGCCCGCAGGCTGTAATGTCATGTGGTTTTGTCTGACATGGTGCGCCTGCAGGCTGTAATGTCATGTGGTTTTGTCTGACATGGTGCGCCTGCAGGCTGTAATGTCATGTGGTTTTGGGTGTGCAGGCTGTAATGTCATGTGGTTTTGTCTGACATGGTGTGCCCGCAGGCTGTAATGTCATGTGGTTTTGGGTGTGCAGGCTGTAATGTCATGTGGTTTTGTCTGACATGGTGCGCCTGCAGGCTGTAATGTCATGTGGTTTTGGGTGTGCGGGCTGTAATGTCATGTGGTTTTGGGTGTGCGGGCTGTAATGTCATGTGGTTTTGGGTGTGCGGGCTGTAATGTCATGTGGTTTTGGGCGTGCGGGCTGTAATGTCATGTGGTTTTGGGCGTGCGGGCTGTAATGTCATGTGGTTTTGGGCGTGCGGGCTGTAATGTCATGTGGTTTTGGGTGTGCGGGCTGTAATGTCATGTGGTTTTGGGTGTGCGGGCTGTAATGTCATGTGGTTTTGGGTGTGCAGGCTGTAATGTAATGTGGTTTTGGGTGTGCAGGCTGTAATGTAATGTGGTTTTGGGTGTGCAAGCTGTAATGTAATGTGGTTTTCGGTGTGCAAGCTGTAATGTAATGTGGTTTTGGGTGTGCAAGCTGTAATGTAATGTGGTTTTCGGTGTGCAAGCTGTAATGTAATGTGGTTTTCGGTGTGCAAGCTGTAATGTAATGTGGTTTTCGGTGTGCAAGCTGTAATGTAATGTGGTTTTCGGTGTGCAAGCTGTAATGTAATGTGGTTTTCGGTGTGCAAGCTGTAATGTAATGTGGTTTTCGGTGTGCAAGCTGTAATGTAATGTGGTTTTGGGTGTGCAAGCTGTAATGTAATGTGGTTTTCGGTGTGCAAGCTGTAATGTAATGTGGTTTTGGGTGTGCAAGCTGTAATGTAATGTGGTTTTCGGTGTGCAAGCTGTAATGTAGTGGTTTTCTGTGCAGCCTGCTCAAAGTCCACCTCCAGCTTCGTGGTTTCTCCGTGTTTCTGGACATTGATCGTCTCCGGGCCGGCAAGTTTGACGAGAATCTCCTGCTGTCCATTCAGATGTCGCAACACTTCGTGCTCATCCTTACCCACGATGCCCTGGACCGTTGCCTCGACGACCTGCCACAGGAAGACTGGGTGCACAAGGTCAGCATTACCTCCCTTTCAGTTGTCGGCCTTGTTCTGTGTGGCACTTCCTTTTCTTTTTTTCACCCTTTTATTTCTTTTTTTACCCCCATGGGGATACTGGGAGCTCATTCGGTACAAATAGTTCCTCCACCTTCTGGAACTTCTGTGCTAATAAACTTCCTCTAATCCATCACTCTCTTTGACTCTGCCTTTTCCCTTTGCTTACTGTCATCTACTGTTTTTATGCCTTATTGGTCCATTCTCCTGCCTTTTCCTCTTGCTTACTGTCATCTACTGTTTTTATGCCTTATTGGTCCATTCTTCTGCCTTTTCCTCTCCTTACTGTCATCTACTGTTTTTATGCCTTATTGGTCCATTCTTCTGCCTTTTCCTCTCCTTACTGTCATCTACTGTTTTTATGCCTTATTGGTCCATTCTTCTGCCTTTTCCTCTCCTTACTGTCATCTACTGTTTTTATGCCTTATTGGTCCATTCTTCTGCCTTTTCCTCTCCTTACTGTCATCTACTGTTTTTATGCCTTATTGGTCCATTCTCCTGCCTTTTCCTCTCCTTACTGTCATCTACTGTTTTTATGCCTTATTGGCCCATTCTTCTGCCTTTTTTTCTAAAAAAATCTTCTAAATAATTTTCTCCTTTGAGCTCCTCTCAAATCGGAATGTGTCAGCTGAATGCTGCGGGGAGACCAGTGAAAACTGAAAACTGGACACATTCTTACCTCACCCATTATGGCCATATGGCCTGGGAACGCAGAAGAAGGCTTTCTTTTTCCTTCTTGTTTTTCATGGAGTTGACTGATCAAACTAGTGATTTTAACAATAAAGTCAAATCAGAATAATAGGAGCAAGACATGGCATGGGGGGGATGGTAGTGACAAGTTTGAATGACACCCACACCCCCCCGTTTTTTTTAAACTGCCCAAAGACATAATAATATTACAATGATGATAATGGTAATATAACTGTTCTCATTTGCATATTTCAGGAAATTGTGGCGGCCTTAGAGTGTAGCTGTAACATCGTTCCCATCATCGACAACTTTGAGTGGCCCCCCATCGAGAAACTCCCCGAGGACATGAAGGGCATTGTGCGATTCAACTGTGTCAGGTGCGTCCATAGCGGAGCACCACTGTCTGTCTTTCTGTTTGATGTTGTCCCATCTTGTTGTCCCATCTTTTTGTTTGTTGTTGTCCCATCTTGTTGTTTGTTGTTGTCCCATCTTGTTGTCCCTCCCATCTTGTTGTTGTTGTCCCATCTTGTTGTTTGTTTGTCCCATCTTGTTGTTTGTTGTTGTCCCATCTTGTTGTTTGTTGTCCCATCTTGTTGTTTGTTGTTGTCCCATCTTGTTGTTTGTTGTCCCATCTTGTTGTTTGTTGTTGTCCCATCTTGTTGTTTGTTGTTGTCCCATCTTGTTGTTTGTTGTTGTCCCATCTTGTTGTTTGTTGTTGTCCCATCTTGTTGTTTGTTGTCCCATCTTGTTGTTTGTTGTTGTCCCATCTTGTTGTCCCATCTTGTCCCATCTTGTTGTTTTGTTGTCCCATCTTGTTGTTTGTTGTCCCATCTTGTTGTTTGTTGTTGTCCCATCTTGTTGTTTGTTCTTGTTGTTGTCCCATCTTGTTGTTGTCCCATCTTGTTGTTTGTTGTTGTCCCATCTTGTTGTTTGTTGTTGTCCCATCTTGTTGTTTGTTGTTGTCCCATCTTGTTGTTTGTTGTTGTACCATCTTGTTGTCCCATCTTGTTGTTTGTTGTTGTCCCATCTTGTTGTTTGTTGTTGTCCCATCTTGTTGTTTGTTGTTGTCCCATCTTGTTGTTTGTTGTCCCATCTTGTTGTTTGTTGTTGTCCCATCTTGTTGTTTGTTGTTGTCCCATCTTGTTGTTTGTTTGTCCCATCTTGTTTGTTTGTTGTTGTCCCATCTTGTTGTCCCATCTTGTGTTTGTTGTTGTCCCATCTTGTTGTTTGTTGTTGTCCCATCTTGTTGTTTGTTGTTGTCCCATCTTGTTGTTGTCCCATCTTGTTGTCCCATCTTGTTGTTTGTTGTTGTCCCATCTTGTTGTTTGTTGTTGTCCCATCTTGTTGTTTGTTGTCCCATCTTGTTGTTGTTGTCCCATCTTGTTGTTTGTTGTCCCATCTTGTTGTTGTTGTCCCATCTTGTTGTTGTCCCATCTTGTTGTTTGTTGTTGTCCCATCTTGTTGTCCCATCTTGTTGTTTGTTTGTTGTCCCATCTTGTTGTTTGTCTTGTTGTCCCATCTTGTTGTTTGTTGTTGTCCCATCTTGTTGTTGTGAGTCCATCTTGTTGTTTGTTGTTGTCCCATCTTGTTGTTTGTTGTCCCATCTTGTTGTTGTCCCATCTTGTTGTTTGTTGTCCCATCTTGTTGTTTGTTGTGTCCCATCTTGTTGTTGTTGTTGTCCCATCTTGTTGTTTGTTGTCCCATCTTGTTGTTTGTTGTTCTTGTCCCATCTTGTTGTTGTTGTCCCATCTTGTTGTTTCTTGTTGTCCCATCTTGTTGTTTGTTGTTGTCCCATCTTGTTGTCCCATCTTGTTGTTTGTTGTTGTCCCATCTTGTTGTCCCATCTTTTTGTTTGTTGTTGTCCCATCTTGTTGTCCCATCTTGTTGTTTGTTGTTGTCCCATCTTGTTGTTGTCCCATCTTGTTGTTTGTTGTTGTCCCATCTTGTTGTCCCATCTTGTTTGTTTGTTGTTGTCCCATCTTGTTGTTGTCCCATCTTGTTGTTTGTTGTTGTCCCATCTTGTTGTTTGTTGTTTATCTTGTCCCATCTTGTTGGCCCATCTTGTTGTTGTCCCATCTTGTTGTTTGTTGTTGTCCCATCTTGTTGTTGTCCCATCTTTGTTTGTCCCATCTTGTTGTTTGTTGTTGTCCCATCTTGTTGTCCCATCTTGTTGTGTTGTGTTGTTGTCCCATCTTGTTGTCCCATCTTGTTGTTGTCCCATCTTGTTGTTTGTTGTTGTCCCATCTTGTTGTTTGTTGTTGTCCCATCTTGTTGTTTGTTGTTGTCCCATCTTGTTGTTGTTGTCCCATCTTGTTGTCCCATTGTTGTCCCATCTTGTTGTTTGTTGTTGTCCCATCTTGTTGTTTGTTGTTGTTGTCTTGTTGTTGTCCCATCTTGTTGTCCCATCTTGTTGTTGTTGTTGTCCCATCTTGTTGTTTGTTGTCCCATCTTGTTGTCCCATCTGTTGTCCCATCTTGTTGTTTGTTGTCCCATCTTGTTGTTTGTTGTCCCATCTTGTTGTTGTCCCATCTTGTTGTCCCATCTTGTTGTCCCATCTTGTTGTCCCATCTTGTTGTCCCATCTTGTTGTTGTCCCATCTTGTTGTTTGTTGTTGTCCCATCTTGTTGTTGTTGTCCCATCTTGTTGTTGGCCCATCTTGTTGTTTGTTGTTGTCCCATCTTGTTTGTTGTTGTCCCATCTTGTTGTCCCATCTTTTTGTTGTCCCATCTGTTGTTGTTGTCCCATCTTGTTGTTTGTTGTTGTCCCATCTTGTTGTTTGTTGTTGTCCCATCTTGTTGTTTGTTGTTGTCCCATCTTGTTTGTTGTTGTCCCATCTTGTTGTCCCATCTTGTTGTTTGTTGTTGTCCCATCTTGTTGTCCCATCTTTTTGTTTGTTGTTGTCCCATCTTGTTGTCCCATCTTGTTGTTTGTTGTTGTCCCATCTTGTTGTCCCATCTTGTTGTTTGTTGTTGTCCCATCTTGTTGTCCCATCTTGTTGTTGTCCCATCTTGTTGTTGTCCCATCTTTTCTGAGCCGTACAGTGGTGTTGCTCCCACGTCGCTCATTTTGAATCCCAATTATAGCAACATTTTCATCACAATGTTTGAATCAGACTTTGCACTGCATTTCCACAAGATTTTAACATGATTTGACACTAGATTTACACAACATATTTTACAAGACTTTTTAGGAAATTTACGTTAAAGTTTTACTAGACTTTTCACAAGATTGTTTTACGAGACTTGTTACTCGATTTTCACATTTTTTCAAAAAAGAATTTTGGCAAAACAAGATTTTCACAAGGCTTCTTTAGCATTGCAAGATTCTCAGATCGAACGTTATGACACCAGATTTAAATTGTGAACCATGCAATTTTGCCAGTAACATGATATCTTTTATTGTTATCAAGAAACGAGAAAATGAATTGAATATTATAATCCTTTGTTGTGATGCTTTAAAATCTGGTATGAGAATGTGTTCTGTTGTGTCTTCATGAAATGTGGCTCTTTGGGCGTCTGTTGTGTTCAATCTCTTGTCCTTGATCATTTAGTTTACTTACTGTGAGGTGTGTTTCCTGCCCCCTCTCTCCCCTCATTCTCTCGCTCTCCCTCTCTCTCTCGCTCAGTCTTCTGTCTGTCTCTCCCTCTCTCACTCTCTCCCTCACTCTCTCTCACTCTCACGTCTCTCTGTCTCTGGTATCTAACTCTCGCTCTCTCTCCGTCCGTCTCTGTCTCTCTCTGACTCTTCGGATCTCTATTTCCGAGGAGAGCATTCCTCTCGCTCCTCGACTCTTCTCTCTCGCTGTCTCGCTCGAACAGTCCCTCGAGGCCTAGATGTCAGTCTCTCAGGTCGCAAGGAGAACCTGACCTCTCTCTCGTCCATCCGACAGCGTGTCTACTCTCTCTCGTCACCTCTCCTTCTCGTGACTCTCCTTATCTCTCAATCTGTCTTAACTCACTCTCTCTTCTCTCATCTCTCTCTGCTCTTCTCCTCACTCTTCTCGTCTCCACTATCTCTCCGTTTCGCGTTCTCTCTCTCCTTCTCTATACTCTCTCTCCTCTCAAAAGTCATGGACTCTATCTCAACCGTCTCTCTCTCTCTCGATGTCTCGTTCCTCTCTCTCTCTCTCTCTCTCTCTCTCTCGTCTCCCTCTCAAACTCACTCTCTCTCTCACTATATCTCTGTCTGTCTCTCCTTCTCTCTCTCTCTCTGTCTCTGTCTCATCCTTCTCTCTCTCTCATTCTCTCTCCGTCTCTCTCTCTCTCTCACCCGTCTCTCTCTCTATCTCTCCCTATCCTCGACTCGCTCTCTCTCTCCTCTCTCTCTCTCTCTCAAGCTCTGTACTCTCTCTCTCTCGTCAGTGTGTAGATCTGTTGTGGCTTAGTGGTGGTCCATAAACATGACAGTGTGGATGGAAACAATGCCGATCCAGGCCAATGCATTTACCATTATTAAAAAAATCATTTTTATTTCCTTTACTCCTCCAAAGTCGGAGCGTGGCTGCCCACATGGCATGGTAATCAAAAACAGTCCGCAATTACGCAATGTTCTCATCCGTAGTTGGTGCATTTGTACCATAGTGTTCAAAGTTCTTTGGCTGTTGGGATGATCCATGGAGTCTTTTAGCCAACGTACGACAATGACAACAACAACATACTTTTGTGTGCGCAACTTTTATGTCCTTTCCAGGTGGATGCATGAGTACGATTTCTTTGTGTGACCAGCTGGACTACGTTGCTGCTTATTCGTCATCATCTTCGTCATCATCCATCATCATCATCATCATTATAGTATCATCTCATCATAGTCATCATCTCACCATCCTTCCATCATTCATCGTCAATCATCATTATTATCATATCATTATTCTAATTGCAGGTGAATGCAATGATACCAAAACATGTGCTTGGACCAGCTGGCGACGTTTCTATTCTCTTCTTCGTTCATCACCTTCTCATCATTATCATCATCGTCATCATCAGTCATCATTATGACCTTCATCACCTTCATCATCATCATCGTCATTATTATATGATCATCATGTTATCATCCACATTATCATTATTCTAATTGCAGGTGGGTGCATGAATACCAAAAGATGCCTGATGGACAAGCTGGACACGTTTCTTCGTCATCACCTTCATCATCATCACCTTCACCATCATCATTACCATCATCACCACCATCATCATCATCATCATCATTATTATTATCATTATTCTAATTGCAGGTGGGTGCATGAATACCAGGATGCCTGATGGACCAGCTGGAGACGTTCCTTCATCATCACCTTCATCATAGTCATCATCATTATTATATTATCATCATCATCACATCGATCGTCCATCATCATTATATCATCATTATTATTCTAATTGCAGGTGGGTGCATGAATACCAGGATGCCTCGCGTGGACAGCTGGAGACGTTCCTTCGTCTCGGGGGTGTAACCGGAGAATCCTCAAGCCAGATTGTGTCACAGACCTCCCCACTCCCTCGTCCCACCTCCTCCCCTCATCGATTCTCACTCCCACCTTCCGGGATTTATCGTCTGCCGGCCGATCGCAAACTCCTGCACAGCCTCACAGCAACATGCTGGATGTGATACAGTGCCTTTGAGAAGAGAGGGGGGGGGGGGGGGGGAGGGGGGAGGCGGAGGAGAGAGAGTACAGACAGACTCCTACCACAGCTGGCAGAAATATGTGGATATGTACAGTCCTTGAGAGTGTGATTTCCCACTTTTCATTTATATAATGTACAGTTTCGTGTTGATTGTTGCTTGTTTATTGTGTGTGTGTGTGTGTCTTTCACCATGATTATGTGCGGTTCCTTGCGGAGAAAAAAGAGAGAGAGAAAGAAGAGGAATGTGCGCCCAATCATTGTCTTTTGCAGTAATTACATACCGTTGATTGTGTGCACTCCTTGAGAGAGAGGGAGCTTGCCAACAAACAAAGGAATGTGCGCCTCAATCTTGCCGTAATAACTCCTGTTGACTGTGTGCACTCCTTGAGAGAGAGGGAGCTTGCCAACAAACAAAGGAATGCTTGAAGGAATCTTTTTCTTTTTGTCGTGAGGGAGAAGAAGAAGTTTTAAAATCTTTATTACGAGTGAGAGAAAGGGCACGCCTAGCAAAACTGTTTGGTTTGAACTGAGAGGAGAGAGAGAGAGAGAGAAGGAGTGCAATCGGTCTTATTTTTAGTGCTCCTGCCAAGCTCTCCTGATTGTTGACAGAACATGGTGGGTGTGTACAGTCTTCCAGAGAGAAAATATAAATGTCAACAACAAAAAATGTTGACAAAAAAATGTCTCCAAAATTTTTATTTTCTTAAATGTCGCCAATAGCCAGAAC
Source organism: Phymorhynchus buccinoides (assembly GCA_017654935.2). NCBI lineage: Eukaryota > Metazoa > Mollusca > Gastropoda > Neogastropoda > Raphitomidae > Phymorhynchus > Phymorhynchus buccinoides. The sequence continues at coordinate 51,710,833 of CM065700.1, read as the reverse complement.
TTTCCTTCCCCGCAAGGTGCCAAGAATGGACAAGGGTCACGCGCATGCTGTGACCCCGCTAATTAGCATATCCCAATGCACTGTGGGCAAAAAGAGAGAAATGATACAAACCGCAAAGAGACTTGGAGTGTTGACACGGGCAGACAGCAAGTCAAACGTTGCTGTGTTGTATGATTTAATGTTCACGTCATTTCCACCCTGGTGGGTCTGGATTCTCTGCCCTGTCCCTGGTCCTTACTGAGTCATGGTAGTGTGATACAAGAACCAGACGATGTTAAAATGATACGGCAAATATGGTGGATTTGTTGGTGAAAAAAAAAAAAAAAAAAAAGATTTGTTTTAACTCTAGTTGAATGGCAGAATAATATTACAAGTTGTCTCCCTTGACATGTGAACTTTTCCTATGAATCTGTCTTCCTTGCTTATGTAACATAGCTTTATACTGTAGCAGTGCGTTGAGAGGTGACACACCTGGAATTGAGTGATTGATGGATTCATTCATTCGTTCATTCATTCCCAGCCACGAAGCGAAGCTGGTGATGTTTTCAGTGACGTCTGTCTGTTTGTTCCTGGCTGACTGTGCTGACTGACTGACTACTTATGCTGCCATGATAATGTTTGAACGGAGGGACCTAGGAGGCTCACATTTTGCACGCGGGTAGGTAATTAGGATATCTAGGCCAAGTTGGAAAATGGAAGGTCATTGGTCAAAGGTCACCAGGTCACTGTAGGCAGAAAATGTGCCCGCGCGCGCGGCTGGTGACATAGCGTCTTCACGCTCTAGTACGATTGATGAATTGATTGACAGGAATAACGGATGCTGGGTAAGTAGTTTAGCATACACTGAGCGCACAACTTGTCAATCGAAGCAGCCATGAAGACTAAGATATAGTTTAGCATACACTGAGCACACAACTTGTCAATCGAAGCAGACGTGAAGACTAAGATATAGTTTAGCATACACTGAGCACAAATTTTTTTTTTTTTTTTTTCTTGTCAATCGAAGCAGACGTGAAGACTAAGATATAGTTTAGCATACACTGAGCTCACAACTTGTCAATCGAAGCAGACGTGAAGACTAAGATATAGTTTAGCATACACTGAGCTCACAACTTGTCAATCGAAGCAGACGTGAAGACTAAGATATAGTTTAGCATACACTCAGCACACAACTTGTCAATCGAAGCAGACGTGAAGACTAAGATATAGTTTAGCATACACTCAGCGCACAACTTGTCAATCGAAGCAGACATGAAGACTAAGATATAGTTTAGCATACACTGAGCACACAACTTGTCAATCGAAGCAGACGTGAAGACTAAGATATAGTTTAGCATACACTGAGTACACAACTTGTCAATCGAAGCAGACGTGAAGACTAAGATATAGTTTAGCATACACTGAGCACACAACTTGTCAATCGAAGCAGACGTGAAGACTAAGATATAGTTTAGCATACACTCAGCGCACAACTTGTCAATCGAAGCAGACGTGAAGACTAAGATATAGTTTAGCATACACTCAGCACACAACTTGTCAATCGAAGCAGACGTGAAGACTAAGATATAGTTTAGCATACACTCAGCACACAACTTGTCAATCGAAGCAGACGTGAAGACTAAGATATAGTTTAGCATACACTGAGCGCACAACTTGTCAATCGAAGCAGCCATGAAGACTAAGATATAGTTTAGCATACACTCAGCGCACAACTTGTCAATCGAAGCAGCCATGAAGACTAAGATATAGTTTAGCATACACTGAGCTCACAACTTGTCAATCGAAGCAGACGTGAAGACTAAGATATAGTTTAGCATACACTCAGCGCACAACTTGTCAATCGAAGCAGACGTGAAAGCACTTGGTGTACTCGAAAAAGAAAAGAAAAACCTACTTTAGTTACCACACACACTTTACAGGCCTTTGAACTTTGGACTCGAAATTTCCAGTAAGAAAACAGCCAGGAAATGTGGTGTGTGTGTGCATCTGTGTGTTGTGTGTGTGAGGGTTGAAAATAGAGGGGGCCAGTGGAACAAGTAAGAGCGAGAAGGGGGATGTTTTAATAAGGAGAAGGAGATGTGGCTACTTGTGGTGTGTGTGTGTGTGGTGTGTGGTGTCGCATGTACTGTAAAGTAAAAGACAATCACACTGAAGAGAATTAGTGTTCACCCCCTCCCCACCACTCCCCCCTCCTCCCAACCAATAGCCTCACTTCCCCCTTTTTCTCCCCCCTCCCTCTCACCCCCCCCCCCCTACCCCCCGCTACCCCCCCCCCCCCCCCTCTTTACATTACTGAGAGCAAGGGGATGAGAAGTAGCCAACTGTTTTGTAAAACAGAACTTGGCGTAATTTGTTTATGAATGAAACCGGTATTATTCATTAATTCAATTATTGTTAATGTTGTTGATGTTCACAATATTCACTACAATCAGTTTTGAATTGATTTTGTGATGGGTGTCATTTCTTGTCGTTATCAATTGTATTTGACAAAATGTCAGTCAGTTTTTGTATATATGATATATGTCGTGCTGAATCTGTGAAACTGCCGATTCCGCGGAATCGGCAGTAACTTTGCTGAATCCACGTAATCAGCAAATCGTTGCCTATTTCACGTATTGAGCAAACGATTTGCCGAATCTGTGTAAAGGGTGTTTTTTTCTTGCCTATTTCACGGAATAGGCAGCCGATTACGCGGAATCGGCAATTTCCGCTATTACACGTATTCGGCAAATTTGAATTTCAGTAACTCTATATCATTCAATTTCAATAAGTCAATATCATTTTCGCACTTGTGATTCGGCCAAATGTTTGTAGGATGAATAAAATTTCTAAGTTCATTTCAAAAAAAAACATAGGATTTTTCCCCAAAAACAAAAACATTCAACATGAAATTTGAATGGTATGTAAAATACAAATGTACGAATTGTACTACAACTTGAAGGTAACAGTAATCACACTGATCCATTTCAGAATTCATAGCCACAATTCTACTTGAGTGAAGTATGCCTTTACGTACTGTCTATCCCACTCACCCTTTATCTCTCACATAATGATAATACATGAGTTATTGTCTGAATCTTCTGTTTTATTTTATAACTTTTGATGGTTATATTCAATTACAGTGTATTTTGTGCTAGAAAAATTGAACGGGGTAAATGTTAGTGAAAAGAAAGAAAAGAAAAACAAATTCAATAATAGTCATATACACAAACATTGAATAAAATAATTTCATTAAGGTTGAAAACCTTTTTAAAAAGGCAACATCTCTCTACTCCCTATCTCTACTCTCTCTCTCTCTCTCCCTCATTCTCTCTCTCTCTATCTCCTCTCTCTCTCAGGTATTGTTGATCATTCTCTCTCTCTCTCTCTCTCCTCTCTCTCATCTCTCTCTCTCTCTCTCTCTCTTTCTCTCTTCTCTCTCTGTCTCTCTCTCTCTCTCTTTTTCTCTCATCTCTCTCGCTCTCTCTCTCTCTCCTCTCTCTCTCCTCTCTCTCTCTCTCTTCTCTCTCTCTCTCTCTCTCTCTCTCTCTCTCCTCTCGTCTCTCTCTCTCTCTCCTCTCTCTCTCTTCTCTCTCTCTCTCTTCGTCTCTCTCTTCTCTCTCTCCTCTCTCTCTCTCTCTCTTCTCTTCTCTCTCGTCTCCTCTCTCTCTCTCTCTCTCTCTCTCCTCTCTCTCTCTCTCTCTCTCTCTCTCTCTCTCTCTTCTCTCTCTCTCTCTCTCTCTCTACTCTCTCTATCTCCTCTCTTCTCGTCTCTCTCTCTCTCTCGCTCATCTCTCGTCTCTCCAAACGTACAAGTGTCAAACAAAGGAAATAGTATTGATTGAAAAAAAGTATGAATATAAAATGCAATAAACGAAACGGCACCGTGTGGCCCAGACCGCAACCGATCATGTGAAAATTCAGTGATGAGCCTATTTGATTTTCACGAACGCACGGCACACGCACAACGCACACACACACACCCACACCACACACGTTCACAAGATGTTTAAAAGGGTACTCAATATCACTCTTTCTTTGTCAACAAGAACATTTAAGAACCCACCACACACACACACATACACACACACATCACACACACACACACACACACACCACACACACACACAAACCACACACACCACACACACACACACACAGATATATATTCTAGAGTACGGATGGAAAAAAGAGAGAGAGAGAGAGAGCATTTTGATCACTTTTCTGAGTCCGCCCCACAGAAGTCGACCAGAGAAAACTTTTCCTTGACATAATAATATGCCCTGTCACGTTTTATGTCGGCACTTTCTCTCCGCTGAGGATTTTGACAATGTTTCTGTAATCGTCAGTAGCTGGTAGAGAGTATTTCAGGAAATTTGCCTTTTCAATCTCAGATTCGAATATTTCTTTACTTCGCTCCATCTCGTGTCACACAGTAAACGAAAGATCAGGAGATCGCTAAAAAGCAAAATAACAGGCTATGAATTGAAATTGTGACTATGAATTCATGCTGAACTAATACCTCAGTCTGGTTACTGTTAACATAAACGAAAATTATGTAGAGGGATGTTAAACACGATTAAGCTGGCTTGATGATGTAATAACTATTCATTCAAAAGTTGCCGAACATGCGGAATAGCGGAAATTGCTGATTCCACGTAATCGTCTGCCCATTCCGCGTAACCGGCTGCCTATTCTGGGAAATAGGCAAGAAAAAATACCCTTTTACACAGATTCGGCAAATCGCTGCTTATTACGTGAAATAGGCAACGATTTGCCGATTACGCAGAATAGGCAAATTTACTACCGATTAAGCGGAATCGGCAGTTTCACAGATTCGGCACGACATATATAAATGGACATAACATCTATAAATGGACATAACATATATCAATGGACATAACATCTATCAATGGACATAACATCTATCAATGGACATAACATCTATAAATGGACATAACATCTATAAATGGACATAACATCTATAAATGGACATAACATCTATAAATGGACATAACATATATAAATGGACATAACATCTATAAATGGACATAACATCTATAAATGGACATAACATATATAAATGGACATAACATATATAAATGGACATAACATCTATCAATGGACATAACATCTATAAATGGACATAACATATATAAATGGACATAACATATATAAATGGACATAACATATATAAATGGACATAACATATATAAATGGACATAACATATATAAATGGACATAACATATATAAATGGACATAACATATATAAATGGACATAACATCTATCAAATGGACATAACATCTATAAATGGACATAACATCTATCAAAATCTTTGAAAGTCGGTGATAGTTTTTGATGTGCATGTTTGGACTTTTTTCTGTCAAAATCTTTTTCTTTATGTTATTTTTTTTTCAGTTTTAAAGTGTTTGATTCCATCCATCTCAGGTTCAACACAAACCTGGTTCTAAATAATAAGAAACAATGTAGCATTTACCATGCTGTTACAGTTTGTTATAGTTACTCAGTGGGACTCTTTCTCTTGGTTTTTATATCCTCCACAATAATGTAATAATGGGTATGAAAATCATATGTCACATTTTATAATGTAATAACAGCTATGGAAAAATTGTAATATATAAGAAAAAAGTCTTCCTTTTTCCACTGTTGCCACACGTTTCTACTTTGGATCAGATCTGATGTCAGTTGGCCACTACAGTGGTACCCCTCTAATAAGACCTAATAAGACCTTGAAAGTGCGGTGAAATAAAAAGTCTTATCTGAGGGGTGGTCTTATTAGAGGACCAAGCATCTTTTCTGAGTTGCCATACGCAGCACATACGCGGATTTTCCCGAATCCATTTAAAAAAATTTTTTTTTTTTATGCTGGTCGTCACCTGTGCGTGTAGACATCGTCAATCTCGGTAAAAAACTAACCGTTCTCATGTCGAAATTGAAGAATTTAATCATCCATATCACGATCTGACCACTAAATTTCACCACTTTTATGCACATGTGTCATCACTGAGCAGTTTAAGATCAAAGTTTGAACTGAAACAGTCGCGATCGTGTCGACCTACGAACTCTGTGCCAACACGTAAATGCGAAGTCAACTTCCAAAAGCTTTGAAACTAGGGGAGCGGTCACACTCATAAGTTGGAAACTCAGGAATCAGAATGGGTTTCACTTGACAAAAAAAAAGTTGAAACGCAGCTCCTTTCCACTATCAGACTGATAAATCAGGCGTAGTGTGTGCACTACAAGGCTCCTCGTGAATGCTAAACAACTCACAAAAATCCGATAAATGAAGCAGCTGGCGCATTAGCGATTTGCGTGATTTCGTAAATCTGCGGTGTATGCGAGCGCCCATTTTTGTCAGCTGAGTTTGCATGCGCGGTAAAAAGGTAGTATGCGTGTGCAAACTGTGACAAAATGAACTGCCCCAGCGTTGTTTGTGTCTCGTTGTGCAGAATCCAGTATTTAGTAGGTCCGTATGGCGAAGAATTAGTCTGTATGTTATGTGTAGTTATGGGTGTGAGTGCAACATGGCCATCGATAATTGCATCGACCCGTTGCTATGACTTTCGATCACAGAGTTCGTCTGCTTTTTATGAGAGATCGATTTGCACGAAACTGACTGCAAAAGATAAGACTTGGTGGTGCATCTAAACCCCTGAAATCGGGGTCGTAAGTCGGAACTCATGAAACGTCGTTATTTGGGCAATGGATAGATGTGGAATGTGTTCGGGGAAAAAAAAAAGCGGTTCCGTATGTGAGGAAGAAGTCGCATTGCGAGAGCAGTCTTTATAGAGGACGGTACCACTGTTACTATTTATATCTAGTTGTCTACTCGCTATGATCTAGTGGTCTACTGCGATTATCTAGTTTGATCTACTGCTATTATCTAGTTGTCTACTGCTATTATTGTTGTCTACTGCTATTATCCGAGTTGTTATACTACGTACTTAATTAGTGTGTCTACTGCCTATTATCTAGTGTATACTGTTATATCTAGTTGTATACTATATATATTGTCTACTGCTGTTATTATCTAGTTGTCTATTATTATCTAGTTGTCTGTGACTGTATTATCTAGTTGTCTACTGCTATTATCTAGTTGGTCTACTCATAGATAGTTGTCTACTATATCTAGTGTCTACTATTTATCTAGTTGTCTACTAGTATCTAGTTCGTTACTGCTATTTATCTAGTTGGTCTTACTATTTTAGTTGTCTGCTATTATCTAGTTGTTACTGCTATTATCTGAGTGTCTCTGTGTGCTATTATCTAGTTGTCTACTAGCTATTATCTAGTGTATAATATTATCTAGTTTGTCTACTGCTATTATCTAGTGTTGCTTATTATCTAGTTGTATACTGCTAGTGATTCAGTTGTCTACTGCTATTATCTAGTGTCTACTAATATTATCTAGTTGTCTACTGCTATTATATAGTTGTCTAATGGTTAGTATCTAGTTGTATACTGCTATTATCTAGTTGTCTACTGTATTATCTAGTGTCATACTGCTAGTATTAGTTGTCTACGTTATTATCTGAGTTGTCTATCTATTATCTAGTTGTTCTGCTATTATCTAGTTGTCTACTATTATCTAGTGTTACGATTACTAGTTGTCTTACTATTATATAGTTGTTACGCTATTATCTTGAGTTGTCTACTAGTATATCTAGTGTCTACTATACTAGTTGTCGCTATTATTATAGTTGTTACCTATGTACTAGTGTCTACTATTATTATAGTTGTCTACTGCTATTATCTATTGGTACTAGGTATCTAGTTGTCTACTAGTATCTAGTTGTTACTGCTATTATTATGTGTCCTTATATTATCCTAGTTTGTCTACTAGTAATCTAGTTTCTAATGCTAAGCTAGTTGTCTACTGCTATTATATAGTTGTCTGCTATGATCTAGTTGTCTACTATTATCTAGTCGTCTGACTGCTTATTATCTAGTTGTCCTTCGATATCTAGTGTCCTACTGCTATTATCTGTTGTCTGATATTTAGTTGTCTACTTGATCTTATCTAGGTTGTCTATGCATTATCTAGTTGTTCTACTAGTATCTAGTTGTATACTGCTTATATAGTCTGTCTGCTATTATCTAGTTGTATACTAGTATCTAGTTGTCTTACTGCTATTATCTAGTTGTCTTACTAGTGCTCTAGGGGTCTAACTATTATCTAGTTGGGCTACTGTATTATCTAGTTGTCTACTGCTATTATTCTATTTGTTAATAGTCTGTAGTTGTCTATATATCTAGTTGTCTACTCTATTATATAGTTGTCTACTGCTATTTATTTAGTTGTCTACTAGATCTAGTTGTCCTTACTAGATTAGTTGTCTATAGTATCTAGTTGTCTACTGCATTATGTAGTTGTCTACTAGTATCTAGTGTCTAATAGTATCTAGTAGTCTACTCGCTATTATTTAAGTTGTCTACTATTAGTCAGTTGTCTACTCACTGGTATCACTAGTTTGTTTAATGAACTGTTATCTAGTTGCTCTACTAACTGTACTGTATCTAGTTGTCTACTACTATTATCTAGTGTCTACTACGTTATCTAGGTTGTCTACTATGTTATCTAGTTGTCTACTACATGTTACTTGTTTAGTCTAGTTGTCTACTACTGTTATCTAGTTGTTTGACTACTGTTATCATAGTTGTCCTAACTACATGTTATCTAGTCTGTCTATATAATGTTAGCTAGTTGCATACCTACTATTTATGGATTTTCATATATCTCGTAGTAATTTGTCGATTCCGTTACTCTTTTGTGCGTCACAATGGAATTCTGCTCTTGCCGGGAGAAAACATTGTGTCTTATATTGTAGGTGTGTGCATGTAGCATGTATGTGTAAGAGTTGTGGTGTGTGGGTATAGTCGGCTGTGCTTGTGGTGTGCCTGTGCGTGCGTCGTGGTGTGTGTGTGCTGTTTCGTGTGTTGATGTGTGTGCGATGTGTGTGCACACAATTGCGATGATGAGAATACATTGTATTTATGTATTGTGTGTGTGTGTGCGCACTCTTGCAGAGACTAACGTAGGTGTGCACATTTTGTGTATCGGTATGAAGTGCTAGTGTGAGCATGCAAACACGCACGATATGGAAAGCTTGCCGCTCATACATGTATGTAGAAACAAATTTACATGACTTTGAAGGGTTGTGTTTAACTCGTTTGTGAACGTAAGAAATAATTGGATGCAGATTGGTGCAAGATTGCCATGCATGTGGCCCGTAGTATGGTAATATTATTGTACATTTATCGCTCAAACACATGGAAAACAAGAAAATAGAAGTAAGTAGCACAAATAACAGTGCTCATTCCCCATTACAATTGACTGATTGGTTGTGTTATCCAAGCTGGTACAGCTCCCCATTCCCATATTTTTTTTTTCATGGATCACTTGATTGGTACCACACGAGCGAATGCTGAGTATCCTAAGTGGTACAGCTACATGGGCACCATTCCCCATACACTGGACTGATGGGTGGTGTGTATCCAAGTGTACAGCTTACAGCATCATTCCACATACAATGGACCTGATTGGTGTGTGATATCAAGTGGATATCAGCTACAGCAGCATCCCCATACAATGGACTGAGTGGTGTGTGATATCTGCGGTCACAGCCATTATGGGTTTTTTGTGTTTTGGGGGGGGGAAAAAAAAAAAAAAAAAAGCTGAGATCGCATTGTACGATTCGCCATCTCCCGTCCATAGAATACTAATAAAATACTAGTCTGCGATTTTGTCTCTCTAAAACTAGATTATTCTGTAAATTCATCTATCTTGTATTGGCTGCCCCCAACCACCTCAATTGACAAAGCTTCAAAAAGTCCAGAACGCTGCTGCCAGACTTGTCCTCAAAGGGGGGGGGGTTTTTTTTCTAAGTATATCATGTTGAACCACTCCTGATATACTCATGGTTACCATCAAAGCACGTATTGACTACAAAAGTCCACTATATGTCATTATTATTTTCTCTGGAAATGCCCCTAGCTACATTTTCTGACATGATTTATGTCTAATACGTATCACATCAAGGCCAATGCGGTCATCTTCAGATTACAAAATTCTCTGTGTTCTAGTACACGAACAAAAATGTTGGTGGAGCGATCCTTTTCCTTTGCGGCACCCCATCAAGTTTGGAACCCTTACACGCGAAATCCGCCATATCCTGAGTCCTTGCAATGTTTCAAATCAGCTCTCAAGACCCACCTGTTCAAGCTCATCACAACCTTTAGGCCACATACTTCTGGTATTCTATTTCTCACACCACACATCCCCGACCCCCCCATATAGTTTCACGGTGTTTGATGCAATGATGTACGTCCAGCCTTGTTGCGATGAGAGAGATAGAAGAGCGGAGAGAGAGAACGACTTGAGAGAGAGCGAGAGAGAGAGAGTATGTGTGTGTGTGTGTGTGTGTGTTGATGCTTTAGTTCAAACTGATTGTATTTTGGTATTGTGTTTTTGGGTGGGAGGCGTGTGGTGATAGAGTAAACAGGTGTGTGTGTGTGGTGGTGTATGTGCCGGTTACGTGCCGTGAGGTGTGGGTGGGGTGTGTAGGAGGCCTATGCCTATTTGCATGTGCGTGAGCGATTATTGCGTGTTGTTTGAAATTTGTTGCGTCTTAATTTTTGTTGTTGTAAGCGGCAATTTAGAGCTACCACCATTGGTGGAGGAATGCGCATATATAAATGATTCACTATTATTATTATATTTCGAATACTACCCAAAGGGCTACAGCTACATGCACCATTCCCAATACGCAATGGACGATTGGTGTGGGTATGCAAGTGGTAAGATACCAATTCCCATAAAATAAGGACTGATTGGTTGTGTAGCCAAAGTGGTAAAGCTTACCTGCACGTCAATTCCAAATTACAATGGACTGATGGTGTGTGATCCCAAGTGGTACAGCTTACATCGCACACATTCCCCATACAAATGACTGATCGGTGTGTGCTTATCCAAATGGTACAGCTACACCGGCATCATTCCCCATACAATGGATGATTGGCTCACTTGTGTTATCCAAGTGGACAGTACATGAATCATTACCATACAATGGAATGACTGGTGTGTGTATCAAGTGGTACAGATACATGCACATATCCCATACAATGACATGATTGTGTGTGTTTATCCAAGTGGTACAGCTACATGCATCATTCCCCAACAAAGGACTGATTGGTGTGTGATCCAAGTGGTACAGCTAAATGCATCATTCCCCATCAAGGGTACTCTGCATTGGGTGTGTATCCAAGTGGTACAGCTACATGCATCATTCCCACATACAAAGGGACTGATTGTGTGTGTGTATACAAGTGGCTACAGTACATGCACCATTCCCCATTACAAATGGACGCTGATGGGTGTGTGTATCCAAGTGGTCAGCTACATGCACATACCTCGTTACACTGGGACGATTGGTGTGTGTATACAAAGTTGCACAGCTACATGCACCAGTCTACAATACAATGGACTGATTGGTGTGGTGATCCAAGTGGTACAGTTACCACCCCCATACAAATGGACTGATTGCGTGTGTGTATCCAAGTGGTACAGCTACATGCATCATTCCCCATACAAAATCGGACGATTGGTGTGTGTATCCAAGTGGCCCACAGCTACATGCACCAGTCCCCCATTACAATGGATGATGGTGTGATGATATCAAGTTGGTTACAGCACATGCACATTCCCCATACAATGGACATGATTGGTGTGTGTATCCAACGTGGTACAGCTAATGCATCATTCCCCGTACAATGGAGGATTGGGGGGTATCCAAAGTGGTACAGCGACATGCATCTGCCCCATACAATGGAATGATTGGGTGTGTATCAAGTGGTACAGCGACATGCATTCATTCCCTTACAATGGACTGATTGGTGGGTGTATCCAAGTGCCTACATCACATGCACCATTCCACGTACAATGGGATGTAATTGTTCCATGTGTGTATCCAAGGGCACAGATACAGCACCAGCTCCCCGTACAAAGGATGAGAGGCCTGTGTGTTATCCAAGTTATTGCGCACATGACTACATGCCAACATTCCCATACATAGACTGATTGGTGTGTGTATCCAAGTGGCCCACAGCTACATGATGCCACCATTCCCTCATACAATGATGATTGGTGTGTGTTATCAAGGGCACAGCTACAGGCACCATTTCCCCATACAATGGACTGATTGGTGTGTGATCCAAGGCACAAGCTACATGCACCATTCCCCCATACAATGGACTGATTGGTGTGTGTAGTCCAAGGGCCCAGCTACATGCACCATTCCCCCATACAATGGACTGATTGGTGTTGGTATCCAAAGTGGTACAGCTACATGCATCATTCCCCATACAATGGAATGATTGGTGTGTGGTATCCAATTGGCACATGTTACATGAACCATTCCCCGTACAAATGGACCTGATGGTGTGTGTATCCAAGTGGCACAGCTAAATTGCCAACATTTTCCCATTACAAGGACTGATTGGTTGTGTGGATCCAAGTGGCCACAGCTACATGCACCATTTCGCCGTACAACAGACTGATTGGTCGTGTGTAGCCACCGTGGCACAGCTACATGCACCATTCACCCATACCCATGGAACTGATTGGTGTGTGTATCCAAGTGGGCACGCTACATGACCATTCCCGTACACTGACGATTGCTGTGTGTATCCAATGTGGCACAGCACATGCATCATTCCCCATACAATGGACTGGAATTTGTGTGTGTATCAAGGGCACAGCTACTGCACATTAACCGTACAATGGACTCTGATTGTTGTGTGTATCCAAGTGCCACAGAGACATGCATCATCCCATAAATGGACTGATTGGTGCGTGTATCAAGTGGCACAGAGTACATGCACCATTCCCCTCGTACAATGGGATCTGATTGGTGTGTGTATCAAGTTGGCACAGCTTACATGCACCATTCCCATACAATGGACTGATCTAGGGTGTGTATCCAAGTGCACAGCTACATGCATCTATTCCACGTACATAGGACTGATTGGTTGTGTATATCAAGTGGACCAGCCCATGCCAACATTCCCCCTACAATGGATGCTGGGGTGTGTACCAAGATGTACAGTACAGGCCATCATTCCTCATAAATGGACGATAGGGTGTGTGTATCCAAGTGCACAGCTACATGCATCATTCCCCATACAATGGACTGATTGTGTGTGTATCCAAGTGGGCACAGCTACATGCACCATTCCCCTTAACATATGGGACTGACTGGGTGTGGTTATCCCAAGTGGTACAGCACATGCCATCTCATTCCCTACAATGGAACTGATTGGTGTGTGTATCAAGTGGCTCAGCTTACATGACCACCATTCCCAAGACAATGGACTGATGGTGTGTCGTATAAAAGTCGGCAAGCTACATGCAATCATTCCACATAAAATGGAATGATTGGTGTGTGTATCCAAGTGGCCGTATTCTTTTTTTCATTTTTTTTTTTTTGTTTTTTTCTTGTGTTTTTGTGAGGGCTCATGCACTATTCCCCGTAATAGGGACTGATTGGTGTGTGATCCAAGTGGCACCGCTACATTGCAACCATTCCCATAGAGAGGACTGATGGTGTTGTGTGGTATTCAAAATGTGGTCCAGCTACATGCCCATTCCCCATACAAGGACTGATTGGTGTGTGTATCCAAGTGGCACAGCATACTGCACAGATTCCCCGATAGAATGGACTGATTGGTTGTGTGATTCCAAGTGGGTTACAGCAATGCACCATTCCCAATACATGGACTGATTGGGTGTGTATCCAAGTGGCACAGCTACCGCAACCATTCCCCATACAATGGACTGGATTGGGTGTGTATCCAAGTGGCACAGCTACATGCACATTCCCCATACAATGGAAAGATGTGTGTGTATCCAAGTGGCTACAGCTACATGCATCATTCCCGCTACAATGGAAGATTGTGGGTCTCCAAGTGGGCACAAGTACATGCATCATCCCGTAACACTAGGACCTGATTGGTGTGTGTATCCAAGTGGCAAGCTACATGCACCATTCCGCAACAAATGGATGATTGGTGTTGTGTGTATCCAAGTGAACAGATACATGTGCAACATTCCCCATACAATGGACTGATTGGTTGTGTGTATCAAGTGGCACAGCTACATGACCAACCTATATACACAATAACAAGAGGACTGATTGGGGTCCCTGTATCCAAGTGGCACAGCTAAAATGCACCATGCCCCTTACAATGGACTGATTTGAGTGTGGGTATCAAGTGGCACAGCTACAGCACCATCCCCTACAATGGATGATTGGGTGGGTAATCCAATGGCACAGCTACATGCACCATTCCCCATACAATGGGGATGATTGGATGTGTGTATCCAAGTCGGCCACACTACATGCACCATTCCCCAATCAATACAATGGGACTGATGGGTGTTGTGTATCCAAGTGGCACAGCACATGCACCATTCCCCATACAATGGACCTGATGGTGGGATGTATCCAAGTGGCACAGCTACATGCACCATTCTCCCCAGAACAATGGAGCTGATTGGTGTGTGTAATCCAATGTAAGTTGGCACAGCTTACATGCATCCGAATTCCCCATACACTTGGCATTAGTGGTCGCCGCACTGCTGTTTTACCGTCATGGTGTGTTATCCAAGTTGAAACAGCTATACATGCACCATTCCCCATACATGGAATGATTGGTGTGTGTATCAATGGACACAGATACATGCACCATTCCCCTACAATGGATGTATGGTGTGTTGTACCAAGTGGCACCGCTACATGCACCATTCCCATACAATGGAGACCTGATTGGTGTGATGTTATCAAGGGGCACAAGGGCTACAACGGCACCATTCCCCATACAAGGACTGATTAGTGCTTGTCTGTGTGTATCCAAAGTGCACAGCTACATGCACCAGTCCCATACAATGGAGCTGATTGGTTGTGTGTATACCAAGTGGCACAAGCTAACTGCACATTCCACCCATAACAATGGACTGATTTGAGGGTGTCTCCAAGTGGCACAGTCATACAGGCACAATTACAGCCATACGAATGGGATTCTGAATTGGTGTATCTATTTTCTCAGTTCATTAATCTAGTAACTGTACTACCCGGCTGGGGTGATCCAAGTAGGCACAGCTTACATGAACCATTCCCCATACACGTGAGCTGATGAATTGTGTGTATCCAAGTGATAGTCGTACAGCTCTACATGCACCATTCCCGTACCAATGGACTGATTGGTGTGTGTGTATCAAGGGACTAGTACAGGCATCCATTCCCCATACATAAGTGATGATGGAGCATTTACCCTTACGTGTGTATCCAAGATGGTACAGCTACATGCATCATTCCAACATACATAGGAATGATTAGTGTGTAGTATCCAGTGCCATTTTCTGCTGAATATCTCATAATCCTTTTCAGTTGGTAGGGAAGCTGCTTGTGCGAAGGTTGCATAACCTGACCACAGCCATTGTGAGACAATGGGCGAAGTCTGTTAATAACTGATGACAACAAAAAAACTACAGTAGGACTCCGCTAATCAAGACACTCTCACTCTTAAGACCCCTCCCGGACTTAAGACCTAACTTCTCTGGAGAGACCATTTGCCCTTTTTGTAAGTATTAAAAGTAGCTCCCTATCACAAAAAACTCCCTCCCACTTCAGACACTTACATTAGGGGGATTAGTTCAGGGTCTTGCTGGGAGGTTCACACATTTGGCCAGCTGTTGTGGGGAAATGGTTACTGTAGTTTCACTGTGTGGTGTTGTTCTGCATGCTTGTGTGTATACTTGTGGCATTTGGACACTACTTATTACGTATTATGCGTGTGAAAGCATGCTGTGTTGGTGCTTTGGCAATATGACACTCACTTATTACGATGTTTGTGGTGTGAAGAATGCTTTTATAAAACAAGGTGTTTTTGATTACTGTTGTTTGTTTGTTTATGTTTAGTATTATATTTAAAGGTCTTATTTTTAAAGTCGTCTGAGACATTTTTATTACAAAAGGCATTGCATGTTTTATAAAACAAGTGTTTAAAACTGTTGGTTTGATTTACTGTGTAGGTTTAAAGATGTAGCTCCTCTATTTTTAGAGATTTAACACTTATGAAAATTATTTGCAGGTTTTTCTTTTTAAGGCATAAGAAATTATGAGTGAAAGTTTTTTAATGGGTTTTCACATTATTTTTTAAAATCTGGGGTTTGTTCCCATATCGGTTATATTTCTATTTGATTTTGAGTTGCTTTCATGGGAATTATTAGGGTTAAGAGATTCAGTGTTGATTGGTTTATCGAAAGCCTGAGAAATGTGTGTTTATATGACAAACTCTTCGACTTAACCAGCAAATATATTTTTTTAACTTCAGCATTTATTTTAAAGATGGTACATGTACATAAGTGTAAGTCACACACTCTCTCTCCTCTCTCTTCTCTCCCTCTCCTCTCTCTCTATCTTATCAAACTAGATTCTCTCACCCCTCTCTCTCTCTCTCTCTCCATCTCTCTCAACCTCTCTCTCTCTCTCGAACCTCGTATAGCTGCCGACGCATCCCTACTCTCTCGACGCTCCTCTCTCGTCTCTATCTCTACTCTCTCATCTCTCTCTCTCTCTAAACCGTGTACTCTCTGTCTGCTCTCTCTCTCTCCTCTCTAATTCCCCGCTCTCTCGTCTTCTCTCTCTCTCTATACTCTACTCTTCCCGCTCTCTGCGCTCTCTCTCGCTCTATATATTCCCTCTCAGCTCTCTCTATCTCTCTCTGCTCTCTCGCTCGTCTCTCCCGCGAATTATCTCTCTGCTCTACTCTCTACTGCGCTACTCTCTACTATCTCCGTCATCTCTCCCTCCTATCGTCTCTCCCGTTCTCCGCTACCGCTACTCTCTCTGTCGTCCAGCTCTCATCGTCTCTCAGAGATCTCTCTCTCTCTCTCTCGCCATCTATCTCTCTCCCTCTCTCCTCACTCTCTCTCACTCTCTGCTATCCCCTACTCTCTCTCCGCCTCTTCTCATACCTCTCTTCTCTCGCTCAGCTAGTCTCACCTCTATCTCTCTCCCTCGCCTCTCTCTCTCTCTCTCTCTCTCTCCCTCTCTCTCTCTCCTCTCTCCCTCTCTCTCTCTCTCTCTCTCTCTTCTTTCTCTACTCCCCCCCTCTTCGTCTCTCCTCTCTCTCTCTCTCTCATCTCCTCTCCCCTCTCTCCTCTCTCTCTCTCTCTCTCTCTCTCTCTCTCCCCGATCTCTCTACCTCTCTCCTCTCTCAACTATTATCTCTCTCTCTCTTCTCTCTCTACTCTCTCTGCTATCTCCTCGTCTCTGTCGTAAATGTCATTGTCATGGCCCTGTCCTGTCCTTATTGTACATTAATGATTTGTTTTTCCGTCCATTTGGCATTTTTTGATCAATAAACAAATGGAGGTGTGGTGTGTGTCATGATGTGGTGTGTGTGTTGTACATAAGTCCACTACGTGTTCATACGCACACAAAATAACGGGTGCGTTCATATTCATATGTTAGAATAATGAATTACTTATTAACAATATGAATGAAAATCCAGAACAATTTGTTCTTCAAATAGCTTACGCACTAAGTTTATTGGATAGAATTACAATAAAGATCAGTGGCTTTGAAAATCTTTCATCACGAAAGTTTTACACCTTTGTTGAAGGAGGGGAATGTACTGGATTGTTTGTCTCCTATAATATTAGTTTATACCTTGTTCAAGGAGGGAATGTCTGATTGGTTTCGTCTCTATACTCATTAGTTACACCTTGTTCAAGGAGGGAATGCGTTTGTCTAATATTGTTGCTCATGGTTGGTCTCATTGGTTTGTCTCGTTGGTTTGTCTCATTTGGTTATGTCTCATGTGGTTTGTCCATTTGGTTTGTCTCATTGGTTTTGTGTCATTGGTTTTGTCAGATGGTTGTCCAGTGGTTGTATCATGGTTTGCGCATTGGTTTGTCGTGGTTTGTCTCATTGTTTGTCTCACTGGTTGTCTCGTTGGTTGCCTTGGTTTCTCTCATTTGGTTTGTCTCATTTGTTGTCTCACCTTGGTGTTTGGTCTCATTGGTTGTATAGTTAGTTGTCTAATTGGTTTGTAACATTGGTTTGTCTCATTGGTTGTCTCATGGGTTGTCTCCTTGGGTTGTCCATTGGTTTGTCTCATTGGTTTGTCGATGGTTTGGCGTCATTGGTTGTCTCATGGTTTTTGGAATCGTGGTATGTTCAGGTTTTGTCTCATTGGTTGATCTCAGTGGTTTGTAGCTCGTTGGTTCTGTTACAGTCGGGTTTGTCTCGTTGGTTTGTCTCATTGGTTTTCTCATGGTCGTTGTCTCTTATACTCATTAGGTGTAACCTGTTTCAAGGGAGGGGAATGTCTCATGGTTTGTCATCTATACTCATGTTAGTATACACCCTTGTTCAAGAGGGACACGTCTGAATTGGTTTGTCATTGGTTTGTTCATGGGTCTGTCTCGTGGTTTGTTCTCGGAGTTGTATAATTGTTTGTCTCGTGGGTTTGTTCTGGTTTGCGTACGATACAATCGGTTTGGTCTCTAATATCATTAGTTTCACCTTGTTCAAGGAGGGAATGCGTTTGCTATCATTGTTTGTCTAATTTGGTTTGTCTCATTTGGTTTGTCTAATTTGGTTTGTCTCGTTGGTTTGTGCATTGTTGTATCATTGGTATTTGTTCATGCGTTATGTCCTCATGGTTGTCTCATTTAGGATTGTACTCATTGGCTTTGTCTCATTGGTTTGTCTCATTGGATTGTGTCTAGCGTATGGTTGGTTATCAGTGGTTTGTATCAGGCGTTATAGGCTCATTGGTTTGTCTCGTGGTTTAGTCTCATTGGTTTGTACTCGTTGGTTTGGTTCGTTGGGTTATGTCCTCGTTGGTGTTAGTCTAATGGTTTTGTTCTCATTGATTTGTCTCTAAATCATTAGTGTTACACCTTGTTCAAGGGAGGGAATGTCTCATTGCGTTTGTCTCTATACTCATTAGTTACACCTTGTTCAAAGGAGGGAATGTCTGATTGGTTTGTCTCATTGGTTTGTCTTCATTGGTTTGTCTCGTTGGATTGGTCTCGTTGGTTTGTCTCGTTGGTTTGTCTCGTTGGTTTGTCTCATGGTTTGTATGTGGTTTGTATCCTTGGTTTGTCTCATTGGTTTCGCTCTCTATACTCATAGTTTACACCTGTTCAAGGAGGGAATGCGTTTGTCTCATGGTTTGTCTCATTTGGTTTGGTCTATTTGTTGTCTCTTTGGTTTGTCTCATTGTTTGTCTCATGAGGTTGTCCATTGGTTTGTTCATGTTTGTTTCATTGGTTTGTCTCATTGGTATTGTCTCATTTGGTTTTGTCTCATTTGGTTGTCTCATTTGGTTTGTCTCATGGTTTTTCATTGGTTTGTATCATTTGTTTGTCTCATTGGTTTGT
Organism: Phymorhynchus buccinoides; assembly: GCA_017654935.2. Classification (NCBI taxonomy): domain Eukaryota; kingdom Metazoa; phylum Mollusca; class Gastropoda; order Neogastropoda; family Raphitomidae; genus Phymorhynchus; species Phymorhynchus buccinoides. The sequence continues at coordinate 51,691,381 of CM065700.1, read as the reverse complement.
CTCATTTGGTTTGTCCTCATTGGTTTGATCTCCATTGGTTTGTCTCATTTGTTTGTTCTCATTGGTTTGTCTCATTGGTTTCGTCTCTAACATTAGTTTACACTTGTTCAAGGAGGAATGTCTGATGGTTTGTCTCGTTGGTTGTCTCGTTGGTTTGTCTCATTGTTTGTCTCATTCGGTTTGTCTCTATATAATTCGTTTACACCCTGTTCAAGG
>CM065700.1:51654598-51690665 GCA_017654935.2 Phymorhynchus buccinoides | reverse complement strand
TAATGTAACAGAACGTAACATAGTATAATGTAACATACAGAGAGGTTTGATCAACACACAGCCATCAGGTGTAATGTAACAGAACGTAACATAGTATAATGTAACATACAGAGAGGTCTGATCAACACACAGCCATCAGGTGTAATGTAACAGAACGTAACATAGTATAATGTAACATACAGAGAGGTTTGATCAACACACAGCCATCAGGTGTAATGTAACAGAACGTAACATAGTATAATGTAACATACAGAGAGGTCTGATCAACACACAGCCATCAGGTGTAATGTAACAGAACGTAACATAGTATAATGTAACATACAGAGAGGTCTGATCAACACATAGCCATCAGGTGTAATGTAACAGAACGTAACATAGTATAATGTAACATACAGAGAGGTCTGATCAACACACAGCCATCAGGTGTAATGTAACAGAACGTAACATAGTATAATGTAACATACAGAGAGGTTTGATCAACACACAGCCATCAGGTGTAATGTAACAGAACGTAACATAGTATAATGTAACATACAGAGAGGTCTGATCAACACACAGCCATCAGGTGTAATGTAACAGAACGTAACATAGTATAATGTAACATACAGAGAGGTCTGATCAACACACAGCCATCAGGTGTAATGTAACAGAACGTAACATAGTATAATGTAACATACAGAGAGGTCTGATCAACACACAGCCATCAGGTGTAATGTAACAGAACGTAACATAGTATAATGTAACATACAGAGAGGTCTGATCAACACACAGCCATCAGGTGTAATGTAACAGAACGTAACATAGTATAATGTAACATACAGAGAGGTCTGATCAACACACAGCCATCAGGTGTAATGTAACAGAACGTAACATAGTATAATGTAACATACAGAGAGGTCTGATCAACACATAGCCATCAGGTGTAATGTAACAGAACGTAACATAGTATAATGTAACATACAGAGAGGTTTGATCAACACACAGCCATCAGGTGTAATGTAACAGAACGTAACATAGTATAATGTAACATACAGAGAGGTTTGATCAACACACAGCCATCAGGTGTAATGTAACAGAACGTAACATAGTATAATGTAACATACAGAGAGGTTTGATCAACACACAGCCATCAGGTGTAATGTAACAGAACGTAACATAGTATAATGTAACATACAGAGAGGTTTGATCAACACACAGCCATCAGGTGTAATGTAACAGAACGTAACATAGTATAATGTAACATACAGAGAGGTCTGATCAACACACAGCCATCAGGTGTAATGTAACAGAACGTAACATAGTATAATGTAACATACAGAGAGGTCTGATCAACACACAGCCATCAGGTGTAATGTAACAGAACGTAACATAGTATAATGTAACATACAGAGAGGTCTGATCAACACACAGCCATCAGGTGTAATGTAACAGAACGTAACATAGTATAATGTAACATACAGAGAGGTCTGATCAACACACAGCCATCAGGTGTAATAACAGAACGTAACATATAGTATAATGTGACATACAGAGAGGTCTGATCAACACATAGCCATCAGGTGTAATGTAACAGAACGTAACATAGTATAAGGTGTAATGTAACAGAACGTAACATAGTATAATGTAACATACAGAGAGGTCTGATCAACACACAGCCATCAGGTGTAATGTAACAGAACGTAACATAGTATAATGTAACATACAGAGAGGTCTGATCAACACACAGCCATCAGGTGTAATGTAACAGAACGTAACATAGTATAATGTAACATACAGAGAGGTCTGATCAACACACAGCCATCAGGTGTAATGTAACAGAACGTAACATAGTATAATGTAACATACAGAGAGGTTTGATCAACACACAGCCATCAGGTGTAATGTAACAGAACGTAACATAGTATAATGTAACATACAGAGAGGTCTGATCAACACACAGCCATCAGGTGTAATGTAACAGAACGTAACATAGTATAATGTAACATACAGAGAGGTCTGATCAACACACAGCCATCAGGTGTAATGTGTAACATAGTATAATGTAACATACAGAGAGGTCTGATCAACACACAGCCATCAGGTGTAATGTAACAGAACGTAACATAGTATAATGTAACATACAGAGAGGTCTGATCAACACACAGCCATCAGGTGTAATGTAACAGAACGTAACATAGTATAATGTAACATACAGAGAGGTCTGATCAACACACAGCCATCAGGTGTAATGTAACAGAACGTAACATAGTATAATGTAACATACAGAGAGGTCTGATCAACACACAGCCATCAGGTGTAATGTAACAGAACGTAACATAGTATAATGTAACATACAGAGAGGTCTGATCAACACACAGCCATCAGGTGTAATGTAACAGAACGTAACATAGTATAATGTAACATACAGAGAGGTCTGATCAACACACAGCCATCAGGTGTAATGTAACAGAACGTAACATAGTATAATGTAACATACAGAGAGGTTTGATCAACACACAGCCATCAGGTGTAATGTAACAGAACGTAACATAGTATAATGTAACATACAGAGAGGTCTGATCAACACACAGCCATCAGGTGTAATGTAACAGAACGTAACATAGTATAATGTAACATACAGAGAGGTTTGATCAACACACAGCCATCAGGTGTAATGTAACAGAACGTAACATAGTATAATGTAACATACAGAGAGGTTTGATCAACACACAGCCATCAGGTGTAATGTAACAGAACGTAACATAGTATAATGTAACATACAGAGAGGTCTGATCAACACACAGCCATCAGGTGTAATGTAACAGAACGTAACATAGTATAATGTAACATACAGAGAGGTCTGATCAACACACAGCCATCAGGTGTAATGTAACAGAACGTAACATAGTATAATGTAACATACAGAGAGGTCTGATCAACACACAGCCATCAGGTGTAATGTAACAGAACGTAACATAGTATAATGTAACATACAGAGAGGTCTGATCAACACACAGCCATCAGGTGTAATGTAACAGAACGTAACATAGTATAATGTAACATACAGAGAGGTCTGATCAACACATAGCCATCAGGTGTAATGTAACAGAACGTAACATAGTATAATGTAACATACAGAGAGGTCTGATCAACACACAGCCATCAGGTGTAATGTAACAGAACGTAACATAGTATAATGTAACATACAGAGAGGTCTGATCAACACACAGCCATCAGGTGTAATGTAACAGAACGTAACATAGTATAATGTAACATACAGAGAGGTCTGATCAACACACAGCCATCAGGTGTAATGTAACAGAACGTAACATAGTATAATGTAACATACAGAGAGGTTTGATCAACACACAGCCATCAGGTGTAATGTAACAGAACGTAACATAGTATAATGTAACATACAGAGAGGTCTGATCAACACACAGCCATCAGGTGTAATGTAACAGAACGTAACATAGTATAATGTAACATACAGAGAGGTTTGATCAACACACAGCCATCAGGTGTAATGTAACAGAACGTAACATAGTATAATGTAACATACAGAGAGGTCTGATCAACACACAGCCATCAGGTGTAATGTAACAGAACGTAACATAGTATAATGTAACATACAGAGAGGTCTGATCAACACACAGCCATCAGGTGTAATGTAACAGAACGTAACATAGTATAATGTAACATACAGAGAGGTCTGATCAACACACAGCCATCAGGTGTAATGTAACAGAACGTAACATAGTATAATGTAACATACAGAGAGGTCAACACAACATCAGTAATGTAACATGATCAACACACAGCCATCAGGTGTAATGTAACAGAACGTAACATAGTATAATGTAACATACAGAGAGGTCTGATCAACACACAGCCATCAGGTGTAATGTAACAGAACGTAACATAGTATAATGTAACATACAGAGAGGTCTGATCAACACACAGCCATCAGGTGTAATGTAACAACAGTAATGTAACAGAACGTAACATAGTATAATGTGACATACAGAACATAGTATAATGTAACATACAGAGAGGTCTGATCAACACACAGCCATCAGGTGTAATGTAACAGAACGTAACATAGTATAATGTAACATACAGAGAGGTCTGATCAACACACAGCCATCAGGTGTAATGTAACAGAACGTAACATAGTATAATGTAACATACAGAGAGGTCTGATCAACACACAGCCATCAGGTGTAATGTAACAGAACTGATAACATAGTATAATGTAACATACAGAGAGGTTTGATCAACACACAGCCATCAGGTGTAATGTAACAGAACGTAACATAGTATAATGTAACATACAGAGAGGTCTGATCAACACACAGCCATCAGGTGTAATGTAACAGAACGTAACATAGTATAATGTAACATACAGAGAGGTTTGATCAACACACAGCCATCAGGTGTAATGTAACAGAACGTAACATAGTATAATGTAACATACAGAGAGGTCTGATCAACACACAGCCATCAGGTGTAATGTAACAGAACGTAACATAGTATAATGTAACATACAGAGAGGTCTGATCAACACACACATCAGTAATGTAACAGAACGTAACATAGTATAATGTAACATACAGAGAGGTCTGATCAGCCATCAGGTGTAATGTAACAGAACGTAACATAGTATAATGTACAGAGACATATCAGAGAGGTAACATAGTATAATGTGACATACAGAGAGGTCTGATCAACACACAGCCATCAGGTGTAATGTAACAGAACGTAACATAGTATAATGTAACATACAGAGAGGTCTGATCAACACACAGCCATCAGGTGTAATGTAACAGAACGTAACATAGTATAATGTAACATACAGAGAGGTTTGATCAACACACAGCCATCAGGTGTAATGTAACAGAACGTAACATAGTATAATGTAACATACAGAGAGGTTTGATCAACACACAGCCATCAGGTGTAATGTAACAGAACGTAACATAGTATAATGTAACATACAGAGAGGTCTGATCAACACACAGCCATCAGGTGTAATGTAACAGAACGTAACATAGTATAATGTAACATACAGAGAGGTTTGATCAACACACAGCCATCAGGTGTAATGTAACAGAACGTAACATAGTATAATGTAACATACAGAGAGGTCTGATGATCAGGTGTAATGTAAACACACAGAGAGCCATCATCAGGTGTAATGTAACAGAACGTAACATAGTATAATGTAACATACAGAGAGGTCTGATCAACACACAGCCATCAGGTGTAATGTAACAGAACGTAACATAGTATAATGTAACATACAGAGAGGTCTGATCAACACACAGCCATCAGGTGTAATGTAACAGAACGTAACATAGTATAATGTAACATACAGAGAGGTTTGATCAACACACAGCCATCAGGTGTAATGTAACAGAACGTAACATAGTATAATGTAACATACAGAGAGGTCTGATCAACATACAGAGAGGTCTGATCAACACACAGTAACATAGTATAATGTAACATACAGAGAGGTTTGATAAGCCATCAGTATAATGTAACAGAACGTAACAGGTCTGATCAACACACAGCCATCAGGTGTAATGTAACAGAACGTACAGAGAGTAACAGAACGTAACAACATAGTATAATGTCAACACAACATTGATCAACACACAGCCATCAGGTGTAATGTAACAGAACGTAACATAGTATAATGTAACATACAGAGAGGTCTGATCAACACACAGCCATCAGGTGTAATGTAACAGAACGTAACATAGTATAATGTAACATACAGAGAGGTCTGATCAACACACAGCCATCAGGTGTAATGTAACAGAACGTAACATAGTATAATGTAACATACAGAGAGGTCTGATCAACACACAGCCATCAGGTGTAATGTAACAGAACGTAACATAGTATAATGTAACATACAGAGAGGTCTGATCAACACACAGCCATCAGGTGTAATGTAACAGAACGTAACATAGTATAATGTAACATACAGAGAGGTCTGATCAACACACAGCCATCAGGTGTAATGTAACAGAACGTAACATAGTATAATGTAACATACAGAGAGGTCTGATCAACACACAGCCATCAGGTGTAATGTAACAGAACGTAACATAGTATAATGTAACATACAGAGAGGTTTGATCAACACACAGCCATCAGGTGTAATGTAACAGAACGTAACATAGTATAATGTAACATACAGAGAGGTCTGATCAACACACAGCCATCAGGTGTAATGTAACAGAACGTAACATAGTATAATGTAACATACAGAGAGGTTTGATCAACACACAGCCATCAGGTGTAATGTAACAGAACGTAACATAGTATAATGTAACATACAGAGAGGTCTGATCAACACACAGCCATCAGGTGTAATGTAACAGAACGTAACATAGTATAATGTAACATACAGAGAGGTCTGATCAACACACAGCCATCAGGTGTAATGTAACAGAACGTAACATAGTATAATGTAACATACAGAGAGGTCTGATCAACACACAGCCATCAGGTGTAATGTAACAGAACGTAACATAGTATAATGTAACATACAGAGAGGTCTGATCAACACACAGCCATCAGGTGTAATGTAACAGAACGTAACATAGTATAATGTAACATACAGAGAGGTCTGATCAACACATAGCCATCAGGTGTAATGTAACAGAACGTAACATAGTATAATGTAACATACAGAGAGGTCTGATCAACACACAGCCATCAGGTGTAATGTAAGTATAATGTAACAGAACGTAACATAGTATAATGTAACATACAGAGAGGTCTGATCAACACACAGCCATCAGGTGTAATGTAACAGAACGTAACATAGTATAATGTAACATACAGAGAGGTCTGATCAACACACAGCCATCAGGTGTAATGTAACAGAACGTAACATAGTATAATGTAACATACAGAGAGGTCTGATCAACACACAGCCATCAGGTGTAATGTAACAGAACGTAACATAGTATAATGTAACATACAGAGAGGTTTGATCAACACACAGCCATCAGGTGTAATGTAACAGAACGTAACATAGTATAATGTAACATACAGAGAGGTCTGATCAACACACAGCCATCAGGTGTAATGTAACAGAACGTAACATAGTATAATGTAACATACAGAGAGGTCTGATCAACACATAGCCATCAGGTGTAATGTAACAGAACGTAACATAGTATAATGTAACATACAGAGAGGTCTGATCAACACACAGCCATCAGGTGTAATGTAACAGAACGTAACATAGTATAATGTAACATACAGAGAGGTCTGATCAACACACAGCCATCAGGTGTAATGTAACAGAACGTAACATAGTATAATGTAACATACAGAGAGGTCTGATCAACACACAGCCATCAGGTGTAATGTAACAGAACGTAACATAGTATAATGTAACATACAGAGAGGTCTGATCAACACATAGCCATCAGGTGTAATGTAACAGAACGTAACATAGTATAATGTAACATACAGAGAGGTCTGATCAACACACAGCCATCAGGTGTAATGTAACAGAACGTAACATAGTATAATGTAACATACAGAGAGGTTTGATCAACACACAGCCATCAGGTGTAATGTAACAGAACGTAACATAGTATAATGTAACATACAGAGAGGTCTGATCAACACACAGCCATCAGGTGTAATGTAACAGAACGTAACATAGTATAATGTAACATACAGAGAGGTCTGATCAACACACAGCCATCAGGTGTAATGTAACAGAACGTAACATAGTATAATGTAACATACAGAGAGGTCTGATCAACACACAGCCATCAGGTGTAATGTAACAGAACGTAACATAGTATAATGTAACATACAGAGAGGTCTGATCAACACACAGCCATCAGGTGTAATGTAACAGAACGTAACATAGTATAATGTAACATACAGAGAGGTTTGATCAACACACAGCCATCAGGTGTAATGTAACAGAACGTAACATAGTATAGTATAATGTCAACACACAGCCACAGGTGTAATGTAACAGAACGTAACATAGTATAATGTGACATACAGAGAGGTCTGATCAACACATAGCCATCAGGTGTAATGTAACAGAACGTAACATAGTATAATGTAACATACAGAGAGGTCTGATCAACACATAGCCATCAGGTGTAATGTAACAGAACGTAACATAGTATAATGTAACATACAGAGAGGTTTGATCAACACACAGCCATCAGGTGTAATGTAACAGAACGTAACATAGTATAATGTAACATACAGAGAGGTCTGATCAACACACAGCCATCAGGTGTAATGTAACAGAACGTAACATAGTATAATGTAACATACAGAGAGGTCTGATCAACACACAGCCATCAGGTGTAATGTAACAGAACGTAACATAGTATAATGTAACATACAGAGAGGTCTGATCAACACACAGCCATCAGGTGTAATGTAACAGAACGTAACATAGTATAATGTAACATACAGAGAGGTCTGATCAACACACAGCCATCAGGTGTAATGTAACAGAACGTAACATAGTATAATGTAACATACAGAGAGGTCTGATCAACACACAGCCATCAGGTGTAATGTAACAGAACGTAACATAGTTTGATCAACACACAGCCATCAGGTGTAATAACAGAACGTAACATAGTATAATGTGACATACAGAGAGGTCTGATCAACACACAGCCATCAGGTGTAATGTAACAGAACGTAACATAGTATAATGTAACATACAGAGAGGTCTGATCAACACACAGCCATCAGGTGTAATGTAACAGAACGTAACATAGTATAATGTAACATACAGAGAGGTCTGATCAACACACAGCCATCAGGTGTAATGTAACAGAACGTAACATAGTATAATGTAACATACAGAGAGGTCTGATCAACACACAGCCATCAGGTGTAATGTAACAGAACGTAACATAGTATAATGTAACATACAGAGAGGTTTGATCAACACACAGCCATCAGGTGTAATGTAACAGAACGTAACATAGTATAATGTAACATACAGAGAGGTCTGATCAACACACAGCCATCAGGTGTAATGTAACAGAACGTAACATAGTATAATGTAACATACAGAGAGGTCTGATCAACACACAGCCATCAGGTGTAATGTAACAGAACGTAACATAGTATAATGTAACATACAGAGAGGTCTGATCAACACACAGCCATCAGGTGTAATGTAACAGAACGTAACATAGTATAATGTAACATACAGAGAGGTCTGTCAACACATAGCCATCAGGTGTAACATAACATACAGACACAGCCATCAGGTGTAATGTAACAGAACGTAACATAGTATAATGTAACATCTGATCAACACACAGCCATCAGGTGTAATGTAACAGAACGTAACATAGTATAATGTAACATACAGAGAGGTCTGATCAACACACAGCCATCAGGTGTAATGTAACAGAACGTAACATAGTATAATGTAACATACAGAGAGGTCTGATCAACACACAGCCATCAGGTGTAATGTAACAGAACGTAACATAGTATAATGTAACATACAGAGAGGTCTGATCAACACACAGCCATCAGGTGTAATGTAACAGAACGTAACATAGTATAATGTAACATACAGAGAGGTCTGATCAACACACAGCCATCAGGTGTAATGTAACAGAACGTAACATAGTATAATGTAACATACAGAGAGGTCTGATCAACACACAGCCATCAGGTGTAATGTAACAGAACGTAACATAGTATAATGTAACATACAGAGAGGTTTGATCAACACACAGCCATCAGGTGTAATGTAACAGAACGTAACATAGTATAATGTAACATACAGAGAGGTCTGATCAACACACAGCCATCAGGTGTAATGTAACAGAACGTAACATAGTATAATGTAACATACAGAGAGGTCTGATCAACACACAGCCATCAGGTGTAATGTAACAGAACGTAACATAGTATAATGTAACATACAGAGAGGTTTGATCAACACACAGCCATCAGGTGTAATGTAACAGAACGTAACATAGTATAATGTAACATACAGAGAGGTCTGATCAACACACAGCCATCAGGTGTAATGTAACAGAACGTAACATAGTATAATGTAACATACAGAGAGGTCTGATCAACACACACATAACATAGTATAATGTAACATACAGAGAGGTTTGTAATCAGGTGTAATGTAACAGAACGTAACATAGTATAAGCCATCATCAACACACAGTGTAATGTAACAGAACGTAACATAGTATAATGTAACATACAGAGAGGTCTGATCAACACACAGCCATCAGGTGTAATGTAACAGAACGTAACATAGTAGTATAATGTAACATACAGAGAGGTCTGATCAACACACAGCCATCAGGTGTAATGTAACAGAACGTAACATAGTATAATGTAACATACAGAGAGGTCTGATCAACACACAGCCATCAGGTGTAATGTAACAGAACGTAACATAGTATAATGTAACATACAGAGAGGTCTGATCAACACACAGCCATCAGGTGTAATGTAACAGAACGTAACATAGTATAATGTAACATACAGAGAGGTCTGATCAACACACAGCCATCAGGTGTAATGTAACAGAACGTAACATAGTATAATGTAACATACAGAGAGGTCTGATCAACACACAGCCATCAGGTGTAATGTAACAGAACGTAACATAGTATAATGTAACATACAGAGAGGTTTGATCAACACACAGCCATCAGGTGTAATGTAACAGAACGTAACATAGTATAATGTAACATACAGAGAGGTCTGATCAACACATAGCCATCAGGTGTAATGTAACAGAACGTAACATAGTATAATGTAACATACATAGTATAAACATACAGAGAGGTTTGATCAACACACAGCCATCATGTGTAACATAGTATAATGTAACATACAGAGAGGTCTGATCAACACACAGCCATCAGGTGTAATGTAACAGAACGTAACATAGTATAATGTAACATACAGAGAGGTTTGATCAACACACAGCCATCAGGTGTAATGTAACAGAACGTAACATAGTATAATGTAACATACAGAGAGGTCTGATCAACACACAGCCATCAGGTGTAATGTAACAGAACGTAACATAGTATAATGTAACATACAGAGAGGTCTGATCAACACACAGCCATCAGGTGTAATGTAACAGAACGTAACATAGTATAATGTAACATACAGAGAGGTCTGATCAACACACAGCCATCAGGTGTAATGTAACAGAACGTAACATAGTATAATGTAACATACAGAGAGGTCTGATCAACACACAGCCATCAGGTGTAATGTAACAGAACGTAACATAGTATAATGTAACATACAGAATCAACACACAGTAACATAGTATAATGTAACATACAGAGAGGTCTGATCAACACACAGCCATCAGGTGTAATGTAACAGAACGTAACATAGTATAATGTAACATACAGAGAGGTTTGATCAACACACAGCCATCAGGTGTAATGTAACAGAACGTAACATAGTATAATGTAACATACAGAGAGGTCTGATCAACACACAGCATCATCAGAAGTAACATAGTATAATGTAACAACAGAAGGTTTGATCAACACACAACATAGTATAATGTAACAACATACAGAGAGGTCTGATCAACACACAGCCATCAGGTGTAATGTAACAGAACGTAACATAGTATAATGTAACATACAGAGAGGTCTGATCAACACACAGCCATCAGGTGTAATGTAACAGAACGTAACATAGTATAATGTAACATACAGAGAGGTTTGATCAACACACAGCCATCAGGTGTAATGTAACAGAACGTAACATAGTATAATGTAACATACAGAGAGGTCTGATCAACACACAGCCATCAGGTGTAATGTAACAGAACGTAACATAGTATAATGTAACATACAGAGAGGTCTGATCAACACACAGCCATCAGGTGTAATGTAACAGAACGTAACATAGTATAATGTAACATACAGAGAGGTCTGATCAACACACAGCCATCAGGTGTAATGTAACAGAACGTAACATAGTATAATGTAACATACAGAGAGGTTTGATCAACACACAGCCATCAGGTGTAATGTAACAGAACGTAACATAGTATAATGTAACATACAGAGAGGTCTGATCAACACACAGCCATCAGGTGTAATGTAACAGAACGTAACATAGTATAATGTAACATACAGAGAGGTCTGATCAACACACAGCCATCAGGTGTAATGTAACAGAACGTAACATAGTATAATGTAACATACAGAGAGGTCTGATCAACACACAGCCATCAGGTGTAATGTAACAGAACGTAACATAGTATAATGTAACATACAGAGAGGTCTGATCAACACACAGCCATCAGGTGTAATGTCAGAACGTAACATAGTATAATGTAACATACAGAGAGGTCTGATCAACACACAGCCATCAGGTGTAATGTAACAGAACGTAACATAGTATAATGTAACATACAGAGAGGTTTGATCAACACACAGCCATCAGGTGTAATGTAACAGAACGTAACATAGTATAATGTAACATACAGAGAGGTTTGATCAACACACAGCCATCAGGTGTAATGTAACAGAACGTAACATAGTATAATGTAACATACAGAGAGGTCTGATCAACACACAGCCATCAGGTGTAATGTAACAGAACGTAACATAGTATAATGTAACATACAGAGAGGTCTGATCAACACATAGCCATCAGGTGTAATGTAACAGAACGTAACATAGTATAATGTAACATACAGAGAGGTCTGATCAACACACAGCCATCAGGTGTAATGTAACAGAACGTAACATAGTATAATGTAACATACAGAGAGGTCTGATCAACACACAGCCATCAGGTGTAATGTAACAGAACGTAACATAGTATAATGTAACATACAGAGAGGTCTGATCAACACACAGCCATCAGGTGTAATGTAACAGAACGTAACATAGTATAATGTAACATACAGAGAGGTCTGATCAACACACAGCCATCAGGTGTAATGTAACAGAACGTAACATAGTATAATGTAACATACAGAGAGGTCTGATCAACACATAGCCATCAGGTGTAATGTAACAGAACGTAACATAGTATAATGTAACATACAGAGAGGTCTGATCAACACACAGCCATCAGGTGTAATGTAACAGAACGTAACATAGTATAATGTAACATACAGAGAGGTTTGATCAACACACAGCCATCAGGTGTAATGTAACAGAACGTAACATAGTATAATGTAACATACAGAGAGGTCTGATCAACACACAGCCATCAGGTGTAATGTAACAGAACGTAACATAGTATAATGTAACATACAGAGAGGTCTGATCAACACACAGCCATCAGGTGTAATGTAACAGAACGTAACATAGTATAATGTAACATACAGAGAGGTCATGATCAACACACAGCCATCAGGTGTAATGTAACAGAACGTAACATAGTATAATGTAACATACAGAGAGGTCTGATCAACACACAGCCATCAGGTGTAATGTAACAGAACGTAACATAGTATAATGTAACATACAGAGAGGTCTGATCAACACACAGCCATCAGGTGTAATGTAACAGAACGTAACATAGTATAATGTAACATACAGAGAGGTTTGATCAACACACAGCCATCAGGTGTAATGTAACAGAACGTAACATAGTATAATGTAACATACAGAGAGGTCTGATCAACACACAGCCATCAGGTGTAACGTAACAGAACGTAACATAGTATAATGTAACATACAGAGAGGTCTGATCAACACATAGCCATCAGGTGTAATGTAACAGAACGTAACATAGTATAATGTAACATACAGAGAGGTTTGATCAACACACAGCCATCAGGTGTAATGTAACAGAACGTAACATAGTATAATGTAACATACAGAGAGGTTTGATCAACACACAGCCATCAGGTGTAATGTAACAGAACGTAACATATAGTATAATGATCAACACATAGCCATACAGTAACAGAGGTCTGTCTGATCAACACACAGCCATCAGGTGTAATGTAACAGAACGTAACATAGTATAATGTAACATACAGAGAGGTCTGATCAACACACAGCCATCAGGTGTAATGTAACAGAACGTAACATAGTATAATGTAACATACAGAGAGGTCTGATCAACACACAGCCATCAGGTGTAATGTAACAGAACGTAACATAGTATAATGTAACATACAGAGAGGTTTGATCAACACACAGCCATCAGGTGTAATGTAACAGAACGTAACATAGTATAATGTAACATACAGAGAGGTCTGATCAACACACAGCCATCAGGTGTAATGTAACAGAACGTAACATGTAACAGGTGTAATGTAACAGAACGTAACATAGTATAATGTAAACATACAGAGAGGTCTGATCAACACACAGCCATCAGTTTGTGTAATGTAACAGAACGTAACATAGTATAATGTAACATACAGAGAGGTCTGATCAACACACAGCCATCAGGTGTAATGTAACAGAACGTAACATAGTATAATGTGACATACAGAGAGGTCTGATCAACACACAGCCATCAGGTGTAATGTAACAGAACGTAACATAGTATAATGTGACATACAGAGAGGTCTGATCAACACATAGCCATCAGGTGTAATGTAACAGAACGTAACATAGTATAATGTAACATACAGAGAGGTTTGATCAACACACAGCCATCAGGCAGATGTTCAGCTGACCACAGGTTCATTGATATTAACTGTGTTGTTGTGCAGACGTTCAGCTGACCACATGTTCATTGATATTAACTGTGTTGTCCAGATGTTCAGCTGACCACAGGTTCATTGATATAGATTATGTTGTTGTCCAGATGTTCAGCTGACCACAGGTTCATTGATACAGATTATGTTGTTGTCCAGATGTTCAGCTGACCACAGGTTCATTGATATTAACTGTGTTGTCCAGATGTTCAGCTGACCACAGGTTCATTGATATAGATTATGTTGTTGTCCAGATGTTCAGCTGACCACATGTTCATTGATATTAACTGTGTTGTTGTCCAGATGTTCAGCTGACCACAGGTTCATTGATATTAACTGTGTTGTTGTCCAGATGTTCAGCTGACCACAGGTTCATTGATATTAACTGTGTTGTTGTCCAGATGTTCAGCTGACCACAGGTTCATTGATATTAACTGTGTTGTTGTCCAGATGTTCCGCTGCCTGTTCTATGGATCAGTCCAGCGCACAGGGACACAGAGTTCATCTGATGATGCTGACCACAGGTTCATTGATATATATTATGTTGTTGTCCAGATGTTCAGCTGACCACAGGTTCATTGATATTAACTGTGTTGTTGTCCAGATATTCAGCTGCCTGTTCTGTGGATCAGTCCAGCGCACAGGGACACAGCGTTCATCTGATGATGCTGACCACAGGTTCATTGATACAGATTATGTTGTTGTCCAGATGCTCAGCTGACTACAGGTTCATTAATATTAACTGTGTTGTTGTCCAGATGTTCAGCTGTGTCGTGAACTGCTTCAGCTGCCTGTTCTGTGGATCAGTCCAGCACACAGGGATACAGAGTTCATCTGATGATGCTGACCACAGGTTCTTTGAGGTAGATTATGTTGTTGTCCAGACGTTCAGCTGACCATAGGTTCATTGATATAGATTATGGTGTTTTCCAGATGTTCAGCTGACCACAGGTTCATTGATATTAACTGTGTTGTCCAGATGTTCAGCTGACCACAGGTTCATTGATACAGATTATGTTGTTGTGCAGATGTTCATCTGACCATAGGTTCATTGATATTAACTGTGTTGTCCAGATGTCCAGCTGTGTCGTGAACTGCTTCAGCTGCCTGTTCTGTGGACCAGTCCAGCACACAGGGACACACAGTTCATCTGATGCTGCTGACCACGGGTTCATTGATATAGATTATGTTGTTGTCCAGATGTCCAGCTGTGTCGTGAACTGCTTCAGCTGCCTGTTCTATGGATCAGCCCAGCACACAGGGACACACAGTTCATCCACAGTCTGCTCACCCAGGACATAGGTAAAGCACAAAGGGGCTGACTCACACAGACAATTTTAGTCCTACGACTATCTGTCACGACGTCTGTAAGGCATGATTTTGATGAAATACCATTGTCTAAGCGAATCTTTATTCGCGTAGATCCCTATACACGAATCTGATCAAATGTCTGATACAAAAATACGGATATTTCATCAGATTCAAAACAATGTGTCACATATCTTTAAGCACTTTGCGCTTTGTCTCCCAACGAAACATACCGATAGATTAGATGCATCACTAGGCCATGAAGCCAACAGTCAATGCCTTCATCAAAACAATGTCACATGCAGCACTAGGCCATGAAGCCAACAGTCAATGCCTTCATCAAAACAATGTCACATGCAGCACTAGGCCATGAAGCCAACAGTCAATGCCTTCATCAAAACAATGTCACGAAATAAATCAACAGTATAGGCCGAAAATAATAATAAAACAATAATGATAATGAACTTTATGATAGCAGTTAACAGCATTGCACATTCATTATCTTAGTATACTACTAAGTGTACGTGCGTAGGTAGGCCTACTTGTAGATCACTCAGACGGTTTCCTGTCGTATGAGTGAAGATGCTTCATACTGCCGTTATGTTCCTAACTAACAGTAATGCCCAGCATTTTCGTCTTTGGCTGGAGAAAATCTTTGTAAGAGTTTCTAGAACAAAGGCAGGAGAATGGACCGGTAAGGCGGAAAGACAGTAGATGACAGTAAAGATCCTGCTACACTACATACGATTCCATGTCAATGCGATGCGATTGTGACGACGCGAGTCATGATTCACGTGAAATACTTGCATCTAAAAATATTTCTACTACTTTCGCTCTATGTACTCAAGTAGACTCCAAACTTACACTCCTTCTCGCTCACTCCGATTTTCCCATGCAAAACTGTTGAAAATTCTAAAGTGAATTTAAAGTATTTTGGACAACGCAGTTTTAGTTTTTGCACCCTCACTGTGTGGAACTCCTTGCCTGTTCAACTCCGTCACCAATCAGCACTAGGGTTCCCGCTTTCAAAACCCAAATGAAAACTCACTTGTTTCAAAGAGCTTTCTCTCCGTAACTTTTCACATCAATTAGATGATGATCGAATGAATGTGTATGTTAGCCCAATTGCGTGTGAATCAGTGAATGTGAGCGCCTTGAGTTTAATTCTAAAGAAAGGCGCTATATAAATACTAAGTATTAGTATTATGAATACATGAATTTCACGTGACAGCGAATCGTATGTAGTGTAGCAGGCCCTTAAGCAAAGGCAAAAGGCAGTCAAAGACTTGAAAGAGAGTGACAGATTAGAGGAAGTCACAAGCACAAAACTTCCAGAAGGTGGTGAACTATTTCCTTCACTCCCCACGGAGTGGAGGACGGGGGACTGGGGTGCATTGATATATGTGTGTGTGTGTGTGTGTGTGTGTGTGTGTGTGTGTGTGTGTGTGTGTGTGTGTGCGTGCGTGCGTGTGCGTGTGCGTGCGTGTGCGTGTGCGTGCGCATGTGCGTGTGCGCGTGCGTGCGCGCGTGTGCGTGCGTGTGTGTGTGTGTGTGTGCGTGTGCGTGTGCGTGTGCGCGTGTGCGTGTGTGCGTGTGTGTGTGCGTGCATGCGTGTGTGTGTGCTGATCTACCTCTGTGTATGTCTGTTTGTGTCTGTGTCTGTGTCTGTGTGTGTGTGTGTGTGTCTCTCTCTCTCTCTCTCTCTCTCTCTCTCTCTCTCTCTCTCTCTCTCTCTCTCTCTCTCTCTCTCTCTCTCTCTCTCTCTCTCTCTCTCCATTTCAATTCCTTTGACTTATTTCATCAAAACCAATCAGGGTTTAGAGCTAACCATTCGTGCCACACCGCTTTAACCAACCTGGTAGATCAGTGGCTTATTAATATTAACAACGATGAAATTACAGGTGTTCTTGCTGTTGATTTCATGAAAACCTTTGATGTTGTTGATCGTAACCTCTTGCTAAAAAAACCTAAAAATGTATGGCATTACACCTTAGAATTCCTATCGTCTTTTTTTTTATCAGATCGAAAGCAAAGAGTCTTTCTAAATGAATCTGAATCCTGTATAAAGCCTGTTGATTTTGGTGTTCCCCAAGGTTCAGTCCTTGGCCCCATCTTATTTTCAATATACATTAATGATCTGCCTCTTTTTCTTACAACTCCCACTGAAATGTTTGCAGATGATACGACTATACATACTAGTGATAGTAAAGTAGATAAGGTTTTTACTTGTTTACAGGACAATGTTGACAAACTAATTGAATGGTCTGAAATTAACCATATGAAACTACATCCAAAAAAATCTAAATACTTACTTATCATTACTAGACAAAAACGTCAAAATCTCTGCCTTGGTTCTTATTCGCTCTATATCAATGGTGAAATCATGGAAGAAGTTGACCATCACAAGATACTCGGAGTTATTGTTGATAACAATCTCTCGTGGTCCTACCAAATATCTATGCTTTGCAAGCAAATATCTAAAAAAGTTTATCAGCTTTCCAGAATTAAACATTTTCTTGATTTCGACAGCCGTAAATTGTTTTTCAATTCTTATATCCAATCACATATTAACTATGCCTCTACACTATGGGATTCAGCTAGTGGAAAGAATCTAAAAACCTTTATTTAGTTTGTACAGGCGTGGTCTTAAGTTGATCCTTCTGAAATCATCGTCCATTACTCATACAGACTATCAGCACCTAGGAATATTGCCTCTACAATGGAAACTTGAATATAACAAAGCCATTTTCATGTTTAAAATAATGTCTGATCGCACTCCTCCTGCTTTAAAACAAAAATTTGATTTAAACATCGTCCGCAATGTTCTTAAAATCAAAGTACCTCTTCCAAGAGTTGATCTCTTCAAGACTAGTCTGTTGTATTCGGGCGGTTGTTTGTGGAATACGATTTTAGCTTATTTTAATGTTCATTCAAGTCTCAATGTTTTCAAGAAAAACTACCATAAGCACCTTATGATCAAACATATAAACAACATCACATATTAATCTCTTATGTAGCTTCTGTTTTAAACGTTTATTCATGACATGGTTAATTTGTACATAAATCTTGTTTCTAAACATGAAGTTTTTGTTGTTGCTTATTTTTTGTTAACTTTAAGGGGGGGGGGGGGGGGGGAGAAGGAGGAAGAAAGTAATTCCTTGTGTTTTGATGATGTCATACTCATTACATTTGTTTAGATTGATTTTGTTTTCTTCCTCCACAATGTATTTCCTGATTCTTGTGAATTCAATTTATATTAGTTCATATGATTACTGTGCTGTGTGCGAGGTTGGTGGTGGGTGGGGGGAGGGTGGATGGGTGTATGAATGTGTAGTTGTTGGGTGTTGTTGTTTTGTTTTTTGTTTTTTTCCCCTCGTTGCTTTGTTCATTAATTGAAGTTTAATCATGCTTTTCTTCTTTTGTTTCGAGGGCAAGATGTAAACAAGCCCATTGTGTGCTTATTCTTTTCCCTCAATAAACAAATGTTTCAAATGTTTCTCTCTCTCTCTCTCTCTCTCTCTCTCTCTCTCTCTCTCTCTCTCTCTCTCTCTCTCTCTCTCTCTCTCTTCTCTTTCTCTCTCTCTCTCTCTGTGGTTTAAATGTTTTTATTTTCAAAAGAAACAACAAATAACAACAATGACATAACTGAAGCAGCAACAAGCAAAGCTTATGACGTGCTCTCTCTCTCTCTCTCTCTCTCTCTCTCTCTCTCTCTCTCTCTCTCTCTCTCTCTCTCTCTCTCTCTCTCTCTCTCTCTCTCTCTCTCTCTCTCTCTCTCTCTCTCTATCTCTGTGTGTTGCAGCTATCAGTCCAGATGAGGTAGAGCGCTATGTGGAACGAGTCAACATTATGTGCAGCAATGTAGATCACATGGTCAGGCATGAACACGACTTCGGTGAGTTCAGTTAGTAATTCCTTCCTTCCTTCCTTCTTTCTTTCTTCCTTTCTTCCTTCCTTCCGTCCTTTCCATTGAAGTGAGTGTGTGTGTGTGTGTGTGTGTGTGTGTGTGTGTGTCAAGTCAAGTCAAGTCAAGTCAAAATGATCTTTATTGACGATAAAAGAGTAAGCTTGATAAAGCTTTTTTTACATCCTGTCGTCATAAATAAATAAGAAAAATAATTAACGCAAATAAATACAGCATATACTGGAGAAAAATCAACCACAATCAAAAATCATGGGGAAAATACATACACTTCATACAAGCACAATACAAAGATCATAATATACATATGTACAAATATAATCATAGTGGTAGAATAAAAGGAAAGCGGAAGATGGAGTTGGGGAAAATATTAATGACTGAGACAAAGAGACAGAGAAACAACAGAGACACCAGAATCGAGAGATAAGAAGAGAGAGAGAGAGAGAGAGAGAGAGAGAGAGGAGAGAGAGAGAGAGAGAGAGAGAGAGAGAGAGAGAGAGAGAGAGAGAGAGAGAGAGAGAGAGAGAGAGAGAGTCATAGTTTACTCGGACATGAGAAAGAAGAAAAATATCCGAACAAAAGCACAACTCAGAGGGAAACAAAAACAGAAAACGAACACCGCTTACATTTAAAGCGCAAAAGGAAGGAAATTATATAAAAAAACAAAAAACGAAAACAAAACATGAATTTACACGCACCTGTAAAGTCTCCTCCTCTACTAGAGCAAGGCGGCATAAACACAAAAGCAATTTACAACAGCAACAATAGAGCCTTAGGCACTCATTCTCATATTCACATTAGGTATTTTTACAAAGCATCAAGTATATTCTTTTTAAGTGCTTTTTTAAACGTTTGTTTTGAAGGACACGATTTTAGAGAAAGAGACAGATTATTCCATGATGTGCCCCCTGAGTAAACAAAACTAGTTTTGTAAACATTATTTCGTGGTCTGGGGAAAGAAAGCTTGTGGGTGTGTCTATTTGGGTTTATAGCAAAAGTCTTGATAAGTTTTGGGGGAGCGACTCCATTTACCACACTAAACATGCAGATGCATTTGTTGAAGAGAAGTCTGTCTTTTAGTGGCACAATGTTTAATTTATTGTAATCATTAGCTGTTAGGGTGCTTGATTTCATCAGTATTAGTTTCACAGCTCGTTTATGTAACCGACTTATATGTTTTAGATTAGCTTCACTAGTACTGTCCCAAAGGGTTGATGCGTTATTAATGTGAGACATAATGTGAGCATGGAAAAATATTTTACGTGACTGAAGATTTAAAAAGTTTTTAATTTTTGTCAATTGATAAATCTTTTTTTGAGATACATTTACCCAGTTTAGATATATGATCTGACCACAGTAAGTTATTATCAACAGTGATACCTAAAACTTTATGTGACGCCACTTCTTCAATTTTGTTGCCTTGCACATACAATGGTGGAAATGGATCAGTCATTTTTTGTCGCTTTTGCCGAGTAGTTACATACATACATTTGGTCTTTTCAGTGTTGAGTGACATGTGATTCTGTTCAGTCCATTCTACTAGATTATTAACGTCAGCTTGAATATTGTTAACTAGTTCAGTTTGGTTATTATTGTTTGAGTGTAAGGAAGTATCGTCAGCAAACATTTCAGAATGACATTGTAGACATAAGGGCAGATCGTTTACATACAAAGAAAACAAGAGAGGTCCCAAAACAGATCCCTGAGGAACACCAAAATGTACTGGGAGTAACTTAGATCTTTTTAAACCAATTTGAACAAGCTGTTGCCGATTAGTAAGGAAGGAATGTATAAATGTTAGGGCTTCACTTGATATTTTGTAGTACTTAAGTTTTTTAAGTAGAAGAGAGTGGTTGATAACGTCGAACGCTTTCGCAAAATCGACAAAGAGAATCCCAGTAAATTCGTTATTGTTAATATTTAAAAGACATTTGTCTATGAGTTGTATTAAAGTTGTGTGGCACGAGCGATTTTCTCGAAATCCAGATTGATTTTCATGAAGTAAGTCATAACGATTAAGATGTGAATATAAGTTGGATTTGATATGTCTCTCCAGAGGTTTTGACAGAAGCGATAATATAGATATAGGTCGGTAGTTTGAAGGACATGTAGGATCACCCGATTTGTACAGTGGTATCACTTTAGCCTGTTTGAATTTCTCAGGAAACTGTTGCTTATCAAGACACAGATTGTAAAGATAAGTCAATGTATGAGAAATAACTGGTGAGGCGACTTTTAGGATTTTATTGTCTAAACCATCCAAATCTCTAGATCTTGACTGTTTTAAATGTAGTAGACAATTGGCTATTTCATGGACTGATACTGATGTGATGCAGAAAGTTGACGAAATATTTTTTGCATAGCAGAACTGTTCTAAAGCTTCCAGGTTGTTTTCGTTTGTTTTATCATTTTTGATAATCTTACTTGTTATATTTGAAAAATGAAGGTTCAAATCATCTGGTTGGAGTTCATTTATAGGATTCTGTATTGAGTGCGTTGAATTTTTATTGGTTAAAAGGTTTATTGCTTTCCAAATTGCATTTGCATTTTGTGTAGAAGATACCAATTCTTGAAAGTATTTTTTTTTTAGCCTTTCTTTTCATGGAATTAACTTTGTTTCTCTGTTTTCTAAACTGTGCTTCGTCATTTATCTTAAGCAAATGTTCTCTTTTATTATATTTCATTGTTGATTTCACTTGATATATAAGGCGGTTTAATGTTGTGTTTCACTCTCTTTTTTTAACCAAAGGAGCATGCTTATCATAGATCTCATTAAAATTACTTACCCAAAAGTTAGTAGCATCGTTAGGATCCCTAAGCTGATAAACATAGTCAAGGTTTGAATTAGTTAAATCGTTTAGGAAGGAATTTTGGTCAAAGTGAGTAAAACGGCGATAGAATATCTCTTTATGGCCAGGCTTCGGGATCTTAGTGCCTTTCTTTAACCATGTCAAACAGATAGACGAATGATCACTGCAACCAGTCTGCACGGAACACACTTCTTTTACATGGATCTTAGAATTGACATAAATATGATCGATTAAAGTTCTTGAATGATTAGTTATACGGGTAGGGCAATCAATTAGTTGATTTAAACCATACATGGCAAAATTGTCTTTCCATTTTGTACCCTGTTCAATTAAATCTATATTAAAGTCGCCGAAAATAATGGTTTCTTTGGATATTACAGCATCCATCATGGAATTAAGCCTATCATACCAACTGACCAGTTCTGCTGTGTGTGTGTGTGTGTGTGTGTGTGTGTGTGTGTGTGTGTGTGTGTGTGTGTGTGCGTGCGTGTGCGTGTGCGTGCGTGTGCGTGTGCGCGTGTGTGTGTGTGCGTGTGTGCGTGTGTGTGCGTGTGTGTGTGCGTGTGCGTGCGTGTGCGTGTGTGTGTGTGTGTGTGTGTGCGTGTGCGTGCGTGCGTGTGTGTGCGTGTGCGTGTGTGTGTGTGTGTACGTGCGTGTGCGTGTACGTGTGTGTGCGTGTGTGTGCGTGCGTGCGCACGCATGTGTGAGTGTGTATGAGAGAGAGAGAGAGAGAGAGAGAGAGAGAGAGAGAGAGAGAGAGAGAGAGAGAGAGAGAGAGAGAGAGTGTGTGTGTGTGTGTGTGTGTGAGAGAGAGAGAGAGAGACTGTGTGTGTGTGTTTGTGTGTTTGTGTGTGTGTGTGTGTGTGTGTGTGTGTGTGTGTGTGTGTGTGTGTGTGTGTGTGTGTGTGTGTGTGTGTGTGTGTGTGTGTGTGTGTGTGTGTGTGTGTGTGAGAGCGGTGTTCTCCAAAAACCCTGTGTTGCTCTCTGCAGTTTCTTTGTATTATTGTGTTTTATATAGTGACAGATGAGAAGTTAAGCAATACATAGTTAACCGGGGGAGTCCAGCTCTCCCCAGAGTTTCTCTACATTGTTGGCCCTAACGCTTTTTGAACAGGGACAATTAGAGTGGAGCTGGCCTGTCACTATATTGTTGGCCCTAACGTTTTTCAAAACCTCTCTTAAAACCCATGTTTTTCCTGCTGCACCCTAAATATTTGATCAGTTGTCTATCTTGTGTGCACGTGAGGGAAGATTGAATAAGAGGTTTGTGCTGTGCTTTGTGGTGTGTGTGTGTGTGTGTGTGTGTGTGTGTGTGTGTGTGTGTGTGTGTGTGTGTGTGTGTGTGTGTGTGTGTGTGTGTGTGTGTGTGTGTGTGTGTGTGTGTGTGTGTGTGTGTGTGTGTGTGTGTGTGTGTGTGTGTGTGTGTGTGTGTGTTTTGTGTGTGTGTGAGCCTGTTTTTGTGGGTTGTGTGTGCACGCATGTGTGTGTGTGTGTCTGTGTGTTTGTCTGTATGCGTGCGTACGTTGTGTGTGAGGGTGTTTCTGTATGTGTTGGTGTATGTGGTCAGTCCGTGCGGCTCAGTTGATGTGTGCTTACTGAATGGGGGATGAACGAGTCGGTGTTGTTAAATGTGTGTGTGTATGTGTATGTGTGTTAGAGAGAGAGAGAGATAGTTGCTTTGTATGTATGCGTTGTTGCTGGTTGGTGTCATTCTTGAATGCTGTTTTTGTTGTCTATTTGTTGATGAAAAATTGATTGTAAAGCACTTTGGGCTCATCTGAGGTAAAGCGCTATATAAATGTACAATTATTATTATGATTATTATTTTTGAACAGGGCCAATCACAGTGGAGCTGGACTGTCACTATATTGTTGGCCCTAACGCTTTTTATGCAGGGCCAATCACAATGGACTGTCACTATATTGTTCCACAGTGGAGCTGGACTGTCACTATATTGTTGGCCCTAACGCTTTTTATACAGGGCCAATCACAGTGGACTGTCACTATATTGTTGGCCCTAACGCTTTTTATACAGGGCCAATCACAGTGGACTGTCACTATATTGTTGGCCCTAACGCTTTTGAACAGGGCCAATCACAGTGGAGCTGGAATGTCACTATATTGTTGGCCCTAACGCTTTTCAACCAGGGCCAATCACAGTGGAGCTGGACTGTCACTATATTGTTGGCCCTAACGCTTTTCAACCAGGGCCAATCACAGTGGACTGTCACTATATTGTTCCACAGTGGAGCTGGACTGTCACTATATTGTTGGCCCTAACGCTTTTCAAACAGGGCCAATCACAGTGGAGCTGGACTGTCACTATATTGTTGGCCCTAACGCTTTTCAACCAGGGCCAATCACAGTGGACTGTCACTATGTTGTTCCACAGTGGAGCTGGACTGTCACTATATTGTTGGCCCTAACGCTTTTCAAACAGGGCCAATCACAGTGGACTGTCACTATGTTGTTCCACAGTGGAGCTGGACTGTCACTATATTGTTGGCCCTAACGCTTTTGAACAGGGCCAATCACAGTGGAGCTGGAATGTCACTATATTGTTGGCCCTAACGCTTTTCAACCAGGGCCAATCACAGTGGAGCTGGACTGTCACTATATTGTTGGCCCTAACGCTTTTCAACCAGGGCCAATCACAGTGGACTGTCACTATATTGTTCCACAGTGGAGCTGGACTGTCACTATATTGTTGGCCCTAACGCTTTTCAAACAGGGCCAATCACAGTGGACTGTCACTATGTTGTTCCACAGTGGAGCTGGACTGTCACTATATTGTTGGCCCTAACGCTTTTCAAACAGGGCCAATCACAGTGGACTGTCACTATATTGTTCCACAGTGGAGCTGGACTGTCACTATATTGTTGGCCCTAACGCTTTTGAACAGGACTAATCACAGTCTGGACTGTCACTATATTGTTCCACAGTGGAGCTGGACTGTCACTATATTGTTGGCCCTAACGCTTTTGAACAGGACCAATCACAGTGGAGTGGACTGTCACTATATTGTTGGCCCTAACGCTTTTCAACCAGGGCCAATCACAGTGGAGCTGGACTGTCACTATGTTGTTGTCCCTAACGCTTTTGAACAGGACCAATCGCAGTGGACTGTCACTATATTGTTGGCCCTAACGCTTTTTTTTAAACAGGACCAATCACAATGGAGCTGGACTGTCACTATATTGTTGGCCCTAACGCTTTTCAAACAGGACCAATCACAGTGGAGCTGGGCTGTCACTATATTGTTGGCCCTAACGCTTTTGAACAGGACCAATCACAGTGGAGCTGGACTGTCACTATATTGTTGGCCCTAACGCTTTTCAAACAGGACCAATCACAGTGGAGCTGGGCTGTCACTATATTGTTGGCCCTAACGCATTTGAACAGGACCAATCACAGTGGAGCTGGACTGTCACTATGTTGTTGGCCCTAACGCTTTTGAACAGGACCAATCACAGTGGAGCTGGACTGTCACTATTTTGTTGGCCCTAACGCTTTTGAACTGGACCAATCACAGTGGACTGTCACTATATTGTTGGCCCTAACGCATTTGAACAGGACCAATCACAGTGGAGCTGGACTGTCACTATGTTGTTGGCCCTAACGCTTTTGAACTGGACCAATCACAGTGGACTGTCACTATATTGTTGGCCCTAACGCTTTTGAACAGGACCAATCACAGTGGACTGTCACTATATTGTTGGCCCTAACGCATTTGAACAGAACCAATCACAGTGGAGCTGGACTGTCACTATGTTGTTGGCCCTAACGCTTTTGAACAGGACCAATCACAGTGGACTGTCACTATGTTGTTGGCCCTAACGCTTTTCAACCAGGGCCAATCACAGTGGAGCTGGACTGTCACTATGTTGTTGGCCCTAACGCTTTTTATACAGGGCCAATCACAATGGACTGTCACTATATTGTTCCACAGTGGAGCTGGACTGTCACTATGTTGTTGGCCCTAACGCTTTTTATACAGGGCCAATCACAGTGGACTGTCACTATGTTGTTGGCCCTAACGCTTTTTATACAGGGCCAATCACAGTGGACTGTCACTATGTTGTTGGCCCTAACGCTTTTTATACAGGGCCAATCACAGTGGACTGTCACTATGTTGTTGGCCCTAACGCTTTTTATACAGGGCCAATCACAGTGGACTGTCACTATGTTGTTGGCCCTAACGCTTTTTATACAGGGCCAATCACAGTGGACTGTCACTATATTGTTCCACAGTGGAGCTGGACTGTCCCCATATTGTTGGCCCTAACGCTTTTTAAACAGGGCCAATCACAGTGGAGTTGGACTGTCACTATGTTGTTGGCCCTAACGCTTTTTAAAAAAACCAGGACCAATCACAGTGGAGCTGGACTGTCCCCATATTGTTGGCCCTAACGCTTTTTAAACAGGGCCAATCACAATGGAGTTGGACTGTCACTATGTTGTTGGCCCTAACGCTTTTTAAAAAAACCAGGACCAATCACAATGGAGTTGGACTGTCACTATATTGTTGGCCCTAACGCTTTTCAAACAGGGCCAATCACAGTGGAGCTGGACTGTCACGTGACTAGGGAGGACGCAGCCATTGGTCTGTGTTTGCAGGTCAAGACTCCCTTCAACTTCCGGGTCAAACGCCTGTGGGTTGATAATGGGACAGAGCGACCCCTGGACCTCAGTGTTCTACACACCATGCTACAACCACAGGTCAGTAAGATAGGGGTCACTGGTCAGTAAGATAGGGGTCACTGGTCAGTAAGATAGGGGTCACTGGTCAGTAAGATAGGGGTCACTGGTCAGTAAGATAGGGGTCACTGGTCAGTAAGATAGGGGTCACTGGTCAGTAAGATAGGGGTCACGGGTCAGTAAGATAGGGGTCACGGGTCAGTAAGATAGGGGTCACGGGTCAGTAAGATAGGGGTCACAGGTCAGTAAGATAGGGGTCACTGGTCAGTAAGATAGGGGTGGATTGATAATGGGACAGAGCGACCCCTGGACCTCAGTGTTCTACACACCATGCTACAACCACAGGTCAGAGAGGTCATTAAGATAGGGGTCACTGGTCATTTAGATAGGGGTCACTGGTCATTAAGATAGGGGTCATTGGTCATTAAGATAGTGGCCACTAGTCATTAAGATAGGGGTCACTTGTCATTAAGATAGGGGTCATTGGTCATTAAGATAGGGGCCACTGGTCATTAAGATAGGGGTCACTGGTCATTAAGATAGGGGTCACTGGTCATTAAGATAGGGGTCACTGGTCATTAAGATAGGGGTCACTGGTCATTAAGATAGGGGTCATTGGTCATTAAGATAGGGGTCACTGGTATGTCATTAAGTTAGGGGTCATTGGTCATTAAGATAGGGGTCACTGGTCATTAAGATAGTAGCCACTGGTAATTAAGATAGGAGTCACTGGTCATTAAGATAGGTGTCACTGGTCATTAAGATAGGGGTCACTGGGCATTAAGATTGGGGTCATTGGTCATTAAGATAGGGGTTATTAGTCATTAAGATAGGTGTCACTGGTCATTAAGATAGGAGTCGTTGGTCATTAAGATAGGAGTCACTGGTCATTAAGATATATGAATCGAATAGTGGAGCAAGTCGATTCATATAAATATCTCGGTGTGACCATTGATAAAAAAAACTCTCCTGGCATGAACATTCCAGTGCTCTTTTAAGAAAACTAAATAGTCGCATGTATTGCATACGTAAGATGAGATCTTTTAATGTTCGCTCTGAAATCCTACAAATGTTTTATTCTTCTGTTATCTGTAGTGTTTTAACGTTTGGTGCAGTGTGTTGGGGAGGGAATATTTCTAAACAAGATAAAGGTCGACTAGAGAAAGTTATAAAGAAGGCTGGTGGGGTGGTGGGGAAAAGACAACAAAACTTCGACGACATGTACACTAGAAAACTGACCGACAAACTGAAGACGATAATGACTGACGAGACACATCCTTTACATGACGACATAGACAGCAGACGATCGGACAGAAGCGACAGACTGCGAGCCCCACGTGCAAGAACATCAAGGCACCTGAATTCATTCCTTCCCTCTGCCATTCGTCTGTACAATCAGAATGCAGACTGACTAGATTGACCGGTACATGTGCACGGTGGTGTTGGTGTGTGTGTGAGTGTGAGTGTGAACGTGCTGGGTGTGTGTGTGTGTGGGGGGGGGGGAGGAGAAGGAGGAAAGGGGGGTTGGGGGAAAAGGGGGTGGGTTAGGGGGGAGCGGAGCAGGGGGACGGGATAATGTTTTAATCATACAGTTTTCCTTTTAATTATATGACACTGATGTATGCTTTTGCTTTATAAATTCCTTTGTGATGTTCGATTTATGCATACTGCTTTAATATCTTATCTTTTGTATGTGTGCTCGTAATATCTTAATGTAAATTTAATTAATATTTACATTTTATTTATTGGACGATGTTAATGTATTTACTGTTTTCCTCTGTCCTAATATTTTATATGTAAATTTAATCAATGTCTACATTTTATTCATTGGACGATGTTAAATGTTTTTGCTGTTTCCCTCTGTGATGTTTGAGTTATATATAATGTATGTTTTAGTATTGTTTGTTTGTCGAGCCTGTGAATGTGCTTTGTAATTTCCCCAGGGATCATTAAAGTTATTGATTGATTGATTGATTGAGGGGTCATTGGTCATTAAGATAGGGGTTATTGGTCATTAAGATAGGTGTCACTGGTCATTAAGATAGGTGTCGCTGGTCATTAAGATAGGGGTCACTGGTGGTCATTAAGATAGGAGTCACTGGTCATTAAGATCGGGGTCATTGGTAATTAAGATCGGGGTCACTAGTCATTAACAAAGGGGTCACTGGTCATTAAGATAGTGGCCACTGGTCATTAAGATAGGAGCCACTGGTAATTAAGATAGGAGCCACTGGTCATTAAGATAGGAGCCACTGGTCATTAAGATAGGTGTCACTGGTAATTAAGATTGGGGTCATTGGTCATTAAGATAGTGGCCACTGGTCATTAAGATAGGGGTCACTGGTCATTAAGATAGGGGTCATTGGTCATTAAGATAGTGGCCACTGGTCATTAAGATAGGTGTCACTGGTCATTAAGATAGGGGTCATTGGTCATTAAGATAGGGGTCACTGGTCATTAAGATAGGGGTCACTGGTCATTAAGATAGTGGCCACTGGTCATTAAGATAGGGGTCACTGGTAATTAAGATAGGGGTCATTGGTCATTAAGATAGGGGTCACTGGTCATTAGGAAAGGGGTCACTGGTAATTAAGATAGGGGTCATTGGTCATTAAGATAGGGGTCACTGGTCATTAGGAAAGGGGTCACTGGTAATTAAGATAGGGGTCACTGGTGATTAAGATAGGGGTCACTGGTCATTAAGATAGGGGTCACTGGTCATTAAGATAGGTGTCACTGGTCATTAAGATAGGAGTCGTTGGTCATTAAGATAGGGGTCACTGGTCATTAAGATAGTGGTCACTGGTCATGAAGATAGTGGTGATTGTTTATTAAGATAGTGGTCACTGGTCATTAAGATAGGTGTAATTAAGATAGTGGTCACTGGTCATGAAGATAGTGGTGATTGGTCATTAAGATTATTGGTCACTGGTCATTAAGATAGTGGTGATTGGTCATTAAGATTGGTGGTCACTGGTCATGAAGATAGTGGTGATTGTTTATTAAGATAGTGGTCACTGGTTATTAAGATAGGTGTAATTAAGATAGTGGTCACTGGTCATGAAGATAGTGGTGATTGTTTATTAAGATAGTGGTCACTGGTCATTAAGATAGGTGTAATTAAGATAGTGGTCACTGGTCATGAAGATAGTGGTGATTGGTCATTAAGATAGGGGTCTACACACCATGCTACAGGCTGAGGTATCATGATGAGGATGAGGATGACGACGATGAGGATGACAACGACGATGATAACGATGATGATGATGATGATGATGATGATGATGATGATGATGATGATGGTGATGATGATGATGATGATGATGATGATGATGATGATGATGATGATGATGATGATGATGATGATGATGATGATGATGATGATGATGACGACGACGACGACGATGATGATGATGATGATGATGATGATGATGATGACGACGATGATGATGATGATGATGATGATGATGACGATGACGATGATGATGACGACGACGATGATGATGATGACGATGATGATGATGATGATGATGATGATGATGATGATGATGATGATGATGACGACGACGATGATGATGATGATGATGATGATGATGATGATGATGATGACGACGATGACGATGACGATGACGATGATGATGATTATGACAATGATGATGATGATGATGATGATGATGATGATGGTAATGATGATGGTAATGATGATGGTGATGATGATGATGATGATGATGATGATGTTCATGATGATGACCATGATGATGGTGATGATGGTGATGATGATGATTATGCTGCTGCTGCTGCTGATGATGATGATGATGATGCTGCTGCTGCTGCTGCTGATGATGATGATGATGATGATGATGATGATGATGATGATGATGATGATGATGATGATGATGATGATGATGGTGATGATGATGGTAATGATGATGGTGATGATGATGATGATGTTCATGATGATGACCATGATGATGGTGATGTTGATGATGATGATGATGATGATGATGATGCTGGTGCTACTGCTGATGATGAGTTCATGATGATGATGATGATGATGATGATGATGTTCATGATGATGATGATGGTGATGATGATTTCAGCACATCAGTCATCTGGAGATGGTGGACACTGCATTGTGTCAGTTCCCTGACAGATGGACGACACTGACCACAACACTGTCCCTGATGACGTCACTGAGGGCACTCAGTCTGCCAGGTGCTATCAACGTGGACATCAGACCTCAGGTGATCAGTGATTGATGATTGATTGATGATTGATGACTGACCACAACACTGTCCCTGATGACGTCACTGAGGGCACTCAGTCTGCCAGGTGCTATCAACGTGGACATCAGACCTCAGGTGATCAGTGATTGATGATTGATTGATGATTGATGATGATTGATGACTGACCACTACTCTGTCCCTGATGACGTCACTGAGGGCACTTAGTCTTCCAGGAGCTATCAACGTGGACATCAGACCTCAGGTGATCAGTGATTGATGATTGATGATTGATGATGATGATTGATGACTGACCACTGCACTGTCCATGATGACGTCACTGAAGGCACTCAGTCTGCCAGGAGCTATCAACGTGGACATCAGACCTCAGGTGATCAGAGATTGATTATTGATAATGATTGATGATGATTGATGACTGACAACTACTCTGTCCCTGATGACGTCACTGAGGGCACTCAGTCTGCCCGGTGCTATCAATGTGGACATCAGACCTCAGGCAATCAGTGATTGATGATTGATTGATGATGATTAATTAGCTGATGATTAATGACTGGCTGCCTGATTGATGACTGACCTGCTCTATGAATGGTTGATTAACTGATTAAATTACATTGTAGCTCTTAGCCTCTGTGTGTGTGTGTGTGTGTGGCTTGGGGGGGGGGGGGGTTGCATGTGTGCGTGCTTGTGTGTGAGTGCAGGCGAACACTGATCTCCCTGAAGCCTGGCTGGTAGCTCTCAGCCTCTGTGTGTGCATGGGGGGGTGGGGGGGGGGGGCATGTGTGCGTGCAGGCGAACAATGATCTCCCTGAAGCCTGGCTGGTAGCTCTCAGCCTCTGTGTGCGTGTGTGTGTAGGGGGGGGGGGGGGGCATGTGTGCGTGCAGGCGAACAATGATCTCCCTGAAGCCTGGCCGGTAGCTCTCAGCCTCTGTGTGTGTGTGGGGGGGGGGGGGGGGGCATGTGTGCGTGCAGGCGAACAATGATCTCCCTGAAGCCTGGCTGGTAGCTCTCAGCCTCTGTGTGTGTGTGGGGGGGGTGGGGGGTGGGGGGGGGGGGGCATGTGTGCGTGCAGGCGAACAATGATCTCCCTAAAGCCAGGCTGATAGCTCTCAGCCTCTGTGTGTGTGTGTGTGGGGGGGGGGGGGGTGGATGTGTGCGTGCAGGCGAACAATGATCTACCTGAAGCCTGGCTGGTAGCTCTCAGCCTCTGTGTGTGTGTGTGTGGGGGGGGGGGGGCATGTGTGCGTGCAGGCGAACAATGATCTCCCTGAAGCCTGGCTGGTAGCTCTCAGGCTCTGTGGGGGGGGGGGGGGGGGGGGGGCATGTGTGCGTGCAGGCGAACAATGATCTCCCTGAAGCCTGGCCGGTAGCTCTCAGCCTCTATGTGTGTGTGTGTCTGGGGGGCGGGGGGGTGTTGCATGTGTGCGGGGTTTGTGTGTGAGTGTGTGTGTGTGTGTGGGGGGGGGGGGGGGGTTGCATGTGTGCGTGCTTGTGTGTGAGTGTGGGGGGGTGTGTTGCATGTGTGCGTGTTGCATGTGTGCGTGCTTGTGTGTGTGTGTGTGTGTGTGTGTGTGTGTGTGTGTGTGAGGGGGGGGGGGTGTTGCATGTGTGCGTGCTTGTGTGTGAGTGTGTGGGGGGTGTTGCATGTGTGCGTACTTGTGTGTGTGTGGGGGGGGGGTGCATGTGTGCGTGCTTGTATGTGAGTGTGTGGGGGGTGTTGCATGTGTGCGTGCTTGTGTGTGAGTGTGTGGGGAGTGATGTGCATGTGTGTGAGTGTGTGGGGGGTGTTGCATGTGTGAGTGCTTTGTGTGTGAGTGTGTGGGGGGTGTTGCATGTGTGAGTGCTTGTGTGTGAGTGTGTGGGAGTGTTGCATGTGTGAGTGCTTGTGTGTGAGTGTGTGGGGGGTGTTGCATGTGTGAGTGCTTGTGTGTGAGTGTGTGGGGGTGTTGCATGTGTGAGTGCTTGTGTGTGTGTGTGTGGGGGGAGTGTTGCATGTGTGAGTGCTTGTATGTGAGTGTGTGGGGGTGTTGCATGTGTGAGTGCTTGTGTGTGAGTGCAGGCGAACACTGATCTCCCTAAAGCCTGGCTGGTTGTGAACATAGATGCCCCCTTATCGACACCAGGGGGTCTTTTATGCAAATAGGTCCCCACCTTCTGGAAGTTCTGTGCTTGTAGCTTCCTCTAATCTGTCACTCTCTCTGACTCTGCCTTTTCCCTTTGCTTACCGTCATATACTATATTTCCCTTACTGGTCCATTCTCCTGCCTTTGTTCTAGAAACTCTTACAAAGTTTTTGTCCAGCCAAAGACTGGCATGTCGGGCTCATTTCTTAGTTAGGCGCATAGTGACAGCATGATGCATATGCGCTCATATTACAGGAAACTGACTGAGAGATTGACTACCATGACGAAGAAGAAGTGAATATAGATACGTGTCTGGCTTCGGCTGCACCTGATGTCATTGATGTTTTGCGTCCTGCTCATATATGAGTCTGGCTTCGGCTGCACCTGTCATTGTGCTGCACTGACTGACTGATGGCATTGAGGTTTTGCGTCCTGCTCATATATGAGTCTGGCTTTGGCTGCACTGACTGACTGATGGCTTTGAGGTTTTACGTCCTGCTCATTTATGAGTCTGGCTTTGGCTGCACTGACTGACTGATGGCATTGAGGTTTTACGTCCTGCTCATATATGAGTCTGGCTTTGGCTGCACCTGTCATTGTGCTGCACTGACTGACTGATGGCATTGAGGTTTTGCGTCCTGCTCATATATGAGTCTGGCTTTGGCTGCACTGACTGATTGATGGCATTGAGGTTTTACGTCCTGCTCATTTATGAGTCTGGCTTTTGCTGCACTGACTGACTGATGGCATTGAGGTCTTACGTCCTGCTCATATATGAGTCTGGCTTTGGCTGCACTGACTGACTGATGGCATTGATGTTTTACGTCCTGCTCAGGCCCCTGAGGAGCTAGGCGCTGCCCTGGGAAGCATCCCCACCCTGAGCAGACTGAACCTAGCCTGCTGCAGCCTGAGAGACAGCCTGCGGCCCTTACTGCATGGAATGAGGGGAGGACTCAGCTACCTCAGTGTGAGAGACTGCCGCCTAACACCCCATGATTTAGACCATCTGGCACAGGTGATAGATCATGATATTAAATTATATATAGTACAATGCAGCACAGTACAGTACAATACAGTACAATACAATACAATACAGTGTAGTACAATACAATACAGAACAGTACAGTACAATACAGTGCAGTCCAGTACAATACAGTACAGTACAGTACAATACAATTCAGTACAATACAATACAGTACAATGCAATACATAACATTACAATACAATGCAATACAATACAATACAGTACAATACAATACAATACAATACAATACAATACAGTATAATACAATACAGAACAGTACAGTACAATACAATACAAAACAATACAATACAGTACAATACAATACAATACAGTACAATACAATGCAATACAGTACAATGCATTGCGTACAGTACAGTACAATACAATACAGCACAATACAATACAGTACAATACAATACAATACAGTACAATACAATACAGTACAGTACAGTACAGTACAATACAATACAGAACAGTACAGTGCAATACAGCGCAGTACAATACAATACAGTACAGAACAATACAGTACAATACAGAACAATACAATACAATACAATACAATACAGTACAATACAATACAGTACAATACAATACAATACAGTACAATACAATACAAAACAATACATTACGAACAATACAATACAGAACAATACAATACAGAACAGAACAGTACAATACAGCGCAGTACAGAACAATACAATGCAATACAGAACAGAACAGTACAATACAATGCAATACAGAACAGTACAGTACAATGCAATACAGTACAGTACAATACAGTACAGTACAGTACAATACAATACAATACAATACAGAACAGTACAGTACAGTACAGAACAATGCAATATAATACAATACAGAACAGTACAGTACAGTACAGAACAATGCAATACAGAACAGTACAGTACACTACAGTACAATACAATATAATACAATACAGAACAGTACAGTACAGTACAGAACAATGCAATACAGAACAGTACAATACAGTACACTACAGTACAATACAATATAATACAATACAGAACAGTACAGAACAATGCAATACAGAACAGTACAATACAGTACACTACAGTACAATACAATATAATACAATACAGAAC
Organism: Phymorhynchus buccinoides; assembly: GCA_017654935.2. Lineage (NCBI taxonomy): Eukaryota > Metazoa > Mollusca > Gastropoda > Neogastropoda > Raphitomidae > Phymorhynchus > Phymorhynchus buccinoides. Next base: position 51,654,743 of record CM065700.1, on the reverse strand, counting down.
AGTACAGTACAGTACAGAACAATGCAATACAGAACAGTACAATACAGTACACTACAGTACAATACAATATAATACAATACAGAACAGTACAGTACAGTACAGTACCGTAGAATGCAGTACAATGGAGTACAGTACAGTATAATGC
>CM065700.1:51639598-51652098 GCA_017654935.2 Phymorhynchus buccinoides | reverse complement strand
TACAGTACAAAACAGTAAAGCACAATACAGTAGAGCACAGTACAAAACAGTAAAGCACAATACAGTACAGTACAGTACAGTGCTAATCAGTAAAGCACAATACAGTACAGTACATTGCAAAACAGTAAAGCACAATACAGTAGAGCACAATACAGTGCAATACAGTGCAGTACAGTACAAAACAGTAAAGCACAATACAGTAAAGCACAATACAGTGCAATACAGTGCAGTACAGTACAAAACAGTAAAGCACAATACAGTAAAGCACAATACAGTGCAATACAGTGCAGTACAGTACAAAACAGTAAAGCACAATACAGTACAATACAATACAGTACAGTACAGTACAAAACAGTAAAGCACAATACAGTAAAGCACAATAGAGTGCAATACAGTGCAGTACAGTACAAAACAGTAAAGCACAATACAGTACAGTACAGTACAAAACAGTAAAGCACAATACAGTACAGTACAGTACAGTACAAAACAGTAAAGCACAATACAGTACAGTACAGCACAGTACAAAACAGTAAAGCACAGTACAGTACAGTATAGTACAGTACAAAACAGTAAAGCACAATACAGCACAGTACAGTACAGTACAGTACAGTACAAAACAGTAGAGCACAGTACAGTACAGTACAGTACAGTACAGTACAAAACAGTACAAGCACAATACAGTACAGTACAGTACAAAACAGTAAAGCACAATACAGTACAGTACAAAACAGTAAAGCACAATACAGTACAGTACAGCACAGTACAAAACAGTAAAGCACAATACAGTACAGTACAGTACAGTACAGTACAAAACAGTAAAGCACAATACAGTACAGTACAGTACAGTACAAAACAGTAAAGCACAATACAGTACAGTACAGTACAGTACAAAACAGTAAAGCACAATACAGTACAGTACAGTACAGTACAGTACAAAACAGTAAAGCACAATACAGTACAGTACAGTACAGTACAGTACAAAACAGTAAAGCACAATACAGTACAGTACAGTACAGTACAAAACAGTAAAGCACAATACAGTACAGTACAGTACAGTACAGCACAGTACAGTACAGTACAGTACAGTACAGCACAATACAGTACAGTACAGTACAAAACAGTAAAGCACAATACAGTACAGTACAGTACAAAACAGTAAAGCACAATACAGTACAGTGCAGTACAGTACAAAACAGTAAAGCACAATACAGTACAGTACAGCAAAGTACAAAACAGTAAAGCACAATACAGTACAGTACAGTACAGTACAGTACAAAACAGTAAAGCACAACACAGTACAGTACAGTACAAAACAGTAAAGCACAATACAGTACAGTACAGTACAGTACAAAACAGTAAAGCACAATACAGTACAGTACAGTACAGTACAAAACAGTAAAGCACAATACAGTACAGTACAGTACAGTACAGTACAAAACAGTACAGCACAATACAGTACAGTACAAAACAATAAAGCACAATACAGTACAGTACAGTACAGTACAAAACAGTAAAGCACAATACAGTACAGTACAGTGCAGTACAAAACAGTAAAGCACAATACAGTACAGTACAGTACAAAACAGTAAAGCACAATACAGTACAGTACAGTACAGTACAGTACAGTACAGTACAAAGCAGTAAAGCACAATGCAGTACAGTACAGTACAGTACAAAACAGTAAAGCACAATACAGTACAGTACAGTACAGTACAAAACAGTAAAGCACAATACACTACAGTACAGCACAGTACAAAACAGTATAGCACAATACAGCACAGTACAGTACAAAACAGTAAAGCACAATACAGTACAGTGCACTCAAATACAGTACAATACAGCAGTGATCGGGCACAGTACAATGACAGTACAGTACAATGCAATACAGTACAATGCAATATAATGCAAGACAGTACAATGCAGTACAATGCAATACAGTACAATGCAGTACAATGCAATACAGTACAATGCAGTACAGTACAATGCAATATAATACAATGCAATACAGCACAGCAGTGATTGGGCACAGTACAATGCAGTACAGTACAATGCAATACAGTACAATGCAATACAGTACAATGCAATACAGTACAATACAATACAGTACAATGCAATGCAGTACAATGCAATACAGTGCAATGCAATACAGTACAATGCAATGCAGTACAATGCAATACAGTACAATGCAATACAGTACAATGCAATACAGTACAATACAATACAGTACAATGCAATACAGTACAATGCAATACAGTACAATGCAATACAGTACAATACAATACAGTACAATACAATACAGTACAATGCAATACAGTACAATGCAATACAGTACAATGCAATACAGTACAATGCAGTGCAGTACAATGCAATGCAGTGCAGTACAATGCAGTACAGTATAATACAATACAATGAAATGCAGTACAATGCAGTACAGTACTATGCAATACAGAACAATGCAATACAGTATAATACAATACAGAACAATGCAATACAGTCCAATGCAATACAGAACAATGCAGTACAGTACAATGCAATACAGAACAATGCAATACAGTCCAATGCAATACAGAACAATGCAATACAGAACAATGCAATACAGAACAATGTAATACAGAACCATGCAATGCAATACAGTACAATGCAATACAGTACAATGCAATACAGTACAATGCAATACAGTACAATGCAATACAGTACAATGCAATACAGTACAATACAATACAGTACAATACAATACAGAACAATGTAATACAGAACCATGCAATGCAATGCAATACAGTCCAATGCAATACAGTACAATGCAATACAGAACAATGTAATACAGAACCATGCAATGCAATGCAACACAGTACAATGCAATACAGTACAATGCAATACAGAACAATGTAATACAGAACAATGCAATACAGAACAATGCAATACAGAACAATGTAATACAGAACAATGCAATACAGTACAATGCAATACAGAACAATGCAATACAGAACAATGCAATACAGTACAATGCAATACAGAACAATGTAATACAGAACAATGCAATACAGTACAATGCAATACAGAACAATGTAATACAGAACAATGTAATACAGAACAATGCAATACAGAACAATGTAATACAGAACAATGTAATACAGAACAATGCAATACAGTACAATGCAATACAGAACAATGCAATGCAGTACAATGCAATACAATGCAATACAATGCAATACACTTAACCCTGTTGATGCATGGAGTTCCTCAAGGGTCAGTTTTAGGACCCCTCTTTTTCTCTATCTATGTAAACGATTTACCTTTATATCTTAATTGTTGTAGCGAGATGTTCGCCGACGACACTTCTCTACAATCGAACAGTGGTAATCCTAATGAACTAGTAGTTAACCTGCAAAGCAATATTAACAGGCTGGTCAGTTGGACAGAAACGAACCATATGGCTCTAAATGCAAAGAAAACTAAATGTATGTATATTACCACCCGTCAGAAAAGGCAGAAGATGAATTCCACGTTTCCTCCATTGTATGTCAAGGACCAATTAATAGAAGAAGTGTCATCACATAAGGTGCTAGGAGTCATCATTGACAATGATCTATCATGGTATAATCACATAAACGAACTCGGAAAGCGTATTTCTAGAAGAATATATCAGTTAGCAAAAATAAAGAACTTTTTGGACCTTCACTCAAGAAAACTATTTTTTCATGCTCATATTTTATCACTTATCAATTATGCTTCCACTTTATGGGATAATCAATCAATCAATCAATCAATCAATCAATCAATCAATCAATCAATCAATCAATCAATCAATCAATATTTTTATTGTCCATTTTACAGGAAATTCTTTTTGCAGCAATAAAACAATCAACAAAACTACACAATAAAGACAGACATAGTATACAGAAAAGACCAAAAATGAAATATGCGACTATTTTAAATACTGTGCGCACATACAATTCTTGGTCACACACACACACAGACACATACAAACGCACGCACACACACACACACACACACACACACACACACACACACACACACACACACACACACACACACACACACACACACACACACACACACACACACACACACACACAACACACACATCATGCACGCATACAACCATTTATCCATCTAACTTATACATATAAACACATATATTTACACACACATACAAACATACAACTTGCATTCACAATTTATATATCATACAAATATCTTAATCTATATGCATACATTCATAATACATTACATATATGCATGCATACACAACATACATAAATAGGCCTACGTAGATAGAAAGACAGATAGATAGATAGACAGATACATGCATGCATACACACATCTACATACATACATACATGCATACACACATCTACATACATACATACATACATGCATACATACATACATACATACATACATACATACATACATACATACATACATACATACATACATACATACATACATACATGTAAAGCAAACACATACAAAGCAAGCATATGAACACCACCGTTGCACCAACGTTAGTCCAACACTGCCCCCCCCCCCCCCCCCTTCCCCGCCCCCTATTCCATATATTCATCAGTAGAAAGAAAGAACAACAAATTAATGATCAACAGTGTCTCTGATTTAAAACACAATTGAAAGCAAAAGTACATTAAGAACTACAAAATTGTCACACATGCACGCACATATGCAGGCACACACGCGCACGCACGCACGCACACGCACACGCACACACACACACACACACGCGCGCGCGCGCACGCACGCACGCACGCATGCACGCACGCGCATATGCACGCACGCACGCACGCACACACGCACACACGCACGCACACACACACACACACACTTGCTCAAGCATGCAAGGACACACACGCACACACCCCGGCACGCATGTATGCACACATCTACACCCACCCACCTTCACCCACCCCATACACACGCGCGCACACGCACATAATCTCACGCATGCATGAACATTTAAAAAAGAAAAGCAATTCATAAGCACCATTAAACACTGATTCAAAACACACACACACACAGCACAGGTCCGCGAATGGCTATTTCGTTCATGTTATTGTCTTGTCTCTGGACAACCCCCGATTTCCATGAACACACACACACATACACACATACACACATACACACGTATGCACACACTCACGCATGCACACACACGCGCGCACACGCACACGCACGCACGCATATTGATATTGTTCTTGTATTTTGCATTGCATGACTTGTGCATATTTTCCAATCTGAACATGTTGTATTGCCGTTGCTATTCATAGTTTTAATTATGTTTGCAACGTTAAACACATGGCCAGTTAAACATGGCCTTCGTATCGGCTATCTGAATATTAACAATGCCAGGAATAAGACAGATGACATTGGCACGATCCTACATAATAATGGCAACAGTTTTCATCTTTTCTGTTTTTCCGAATCCCGTTTAGCATCACAAATTACAGATGCAGACATGAACATGCCAGGATATGACATTTTGCGAGTAGATCCTAATAAACCCAAAACCACAGGCCTCCTTTTGTATGTTGCATCTTCGTTAAATTTCAGGAAACTTGATAACCTCACTAATTGCTCTATTGAATCATTATGGATAAATATTACGATAAAGAATAATAGACCACTTATAATTGGATTTGTATATAGAAACCCAGCAGAAACACCAGACTGGTACGATAACTTTAATTCTTTAATGGATGAAATAACAATGCTAGATCTTGAAACTATAGTCTTAGGGGATTTTAACATTGATCTACTGAAACCCAAACCTAAATGGCGTCAAATGTATAGCTTGCACGGCTTTGAGCAATTAGAACCAACCAACCCGTATAACTGAAACCACTAAATCTTTAATAGACCATATTTATACAAATACAAAGTAACCGATCATAGAGGTATGTGCTCCACCTTCTGGCTGTAGTGATCACAATGTCATCTGTCTTACCTGGTACAAAACCCACATAAAAATTCCTAAGGTAGGACACAAGATTATATATTACAGAAGCTTCAAAAACTTCCACAAACAAGATTTCCTCTCAGATCTTGCCAATGCACAATTGGATGCTATATATCAAATTAGAGATCCTGATACAGCAGTCGAATTTTGCTCCATTCGTTAAGAAAAGAGTCAGACAAGAACCGAAACCACCTTGGATTAGTAAAGAAATTGATGCGGAAATAAATACACGGAATAACTTAAGTAACCATGGCACAAAGAAAGAATTTAATAGACAAAGAAATAAGGTCACTAATATGAAACGCAAAGCAAAACGCAACTATTTCAGAAACATGTTAATATCTAAAAAAGATTCAAGTCAAATATGGAAAGCCATCAATATATTAACCAACAATCAAGTTTCCAAAAGTCAACAAATTATTAAAGACATATCTGCAGACCAATTAAATGAGCACTTTGCGAACATAACAGAAAAAGTAATATTACAAGACAGGTCCAATGAAAATAATCTTTTCAATTTAAAACAATACCTTAGTTCTAAAAGCATTCGTTATCCATTCATTCTTCAGCCAATGACTGTCTTCGATGTAAATAAAAGTATCTCATCAATGAAACCATCAGGGACACGTGATTTAGATGGTATTGATGTGAAGATACTAAAAATTGCGTGCCCTGTCATTTCTGAAACACTTACCTATTTGTACAATTTATTTAGTGATAAACAATATTTTCCCCTTCAATTTAAACAGGCAAAAGTTATCCCTCTGTTTAAATCTGGTGAAACATCAAATCCCTCAAATTATAGACCCATATCCATTTTGTCAGGCTTATCGAAAAACACCTTCAAATGTCATTATATTCCTATTTAAATAAAAATGACTTACTTCACGAAGACCAGTCTGGTTTTCGTAAAAAGTATTCTTGCCATACTGCCCTAATACAGCTTACCGACAGCCTTCTAAATAGCATGAACGAAAATAAATTTACAGGCATTCTATTTGTTGACTTCGAAAAAGCCTTTGATGTTATTAACCATTCTCTATTATTGCGTAAACTAGATCTTTATAAACTAAATCCGGATTTTCTAAGTCTCATATCATCATTTCTAAGCGATCGAAGACAGTCAGTGATCATAAACAACAAAATGTCTAAGTTTTACCAGTTAAATATGGTGTACCTCAGGGTTCAGTACTTGGTCCTCTTTTGTTTTCCATTTATGTCAACGATCTGCCTTGTTCCATGCAAAGTAAGTGTGAAATGTTTGCAGATGACACGTCCTTTCATGAAAGGTATTCAAATGTTGATGCCTTAGCAAATAAACTTCAAGACAGTCTTCAAAACCTAGTAAATTGGACCCAGTTAAATCACATGTCTTTAAATACAAACAAAACAAAATGTATGTACGCTACAACAAGACAAAAACGGCAAAAAATGAAATCCAAATGTCCACCTCTACTTATATGTAAAACCCAAATCGAAGAAGTAGATTCACATAAAATGTTAGGTGTTATCATTGATAAAGGTCTGTCTTGGACTGATCACACCGAATCCCTGGGAAAACGTCTTTCTAGAAAAGTATTTCAATTAACAAAAATTAAAAACTTTCTGGATACCCATTCTCGTAAACTATTTTTCTGTGCCCACATACTCCCAATAATAGACTATGCATCCACGCTATGGGATAATTGTAGTCAAACTAACTTAAAAGTAATACATCGTTTGTATAAAAAGGCAGTAAAAATAATTTTGTTAAAATCCAGTTCTTTGACAAATAATGATTACAAAAACCTTAATATTCTAACACTACAAAATAGATTATTCTTCAATAAAGCAATATGCATGCATAACGTTGTCAATGGAAACGCGCCTAAAACGGTAACAAATGCATTTACATTCAACATCCATAGACATAATCACTTATTATCATTTCCTCGACCACATAACACTATTTACAAATCAAGTTTTCTTTACTCCGGTGGTACTTTGTGGAACCAATTACCAAAAAATGTTGAAAAGTTTAAAGAACAGGAACCATTTCAAGAAAAATATGAAAATGTACTTAATGAATAAATAATTGCCCCTTTGTGGAAATGACAAACTTTCCTGTATATTGCGTATGTATTGTATTCAACGTAGCTATTATTGTGCTAAGCGATGTCTTGTGTATTGCACACATTAAGTTTCAGGGTCATTTCTTTTCTTTTTTTTCCATCTGAGGGTGTAATGCTATTACTAACATGTTTATTGATCATACCACCATGTCTTTCTTCCTGGCTAAAAATCATCCCTTTGTCATTGTTAATAACTATGTGACTGTTCCCCCTTCCCCCATTTTCCACGTTTTTGTTGGCCGTGTGTGTGTAGGTGTGTGTGTGTGTGTGTGTGTGTGTGTGTGTGTGGTGTGTGCGTGTGCGTGTGCGTGTGCGTGTGCATGTGCGTGTGTGCGAGTGTGCGTGCGTGCGTGCGTGCGTGCGTGTGTGTGTGTGTGTGTGTGTGTGTGTGTGTGTGTGTGTGTGTGTGTGTGTGTGTGTGTGTGTGCGTGCGTGCGTGCGTTGCGTGCGTGCGCGTGCGTGCGTGCGTGCGTGCATGTATGTACATGTTTGTGTGTGTAGTTTGTGCATTTTCATGTCCTGCTAGTTTATTATTTGATTTCTGTTTTGTTATGGATGGCTTGATGTAAAAAAAAGCATAATGTAATGCTTATTCGATGTCCATCTGAAAATAACATTTTGACTTGACTTGACTTGACTTGACGCACGCACGCTAATGCTAGTGAATCTAATTTGAAGCAAATAAATCGTTTGCTTAAAAGAGCTTTAAAACAAATACTTTTAAAATCAAATAGCCCGACTGCGAATGATTATAAACATTTAAACATTCTTCCATTCATAGACAGACTTATTTTCAATAAATATTTATGCATGTAAATGGGTTAGCTAAAAAATATTGCGGAATTTCACGAATAATGACAATAGTTTCAAGTTCAAGTTTCAAGTTTAGTTTAATCCTTTTACCCCTGTTGGGGTGTGGAGGATACAACGCAAAACAAAAAAGATACATTGGGTCATATCATCAAACGATAAAAAGAAATTAAACACTTGTTTAGACTTTTACCCCTGTTGGGGTGTGGAGGATACAACGCAAAACAAAAAAGATACATTGGGTCATATCATCAAACGATGAAAAGAAATTAAACACTTGTTTAGACTTTTACCCCTGTTGGGGTGTGGAGGATACAACACAAAACAAAAAAGATACATTGGGTCACATCATCAAACGATGAAAAGAAATTAAACACTTGTTTAGACTTTTAGAAATAACGTTTCACATAGTAATTTAAATCAAAACAACAAATGTATGTTTTTAGAACTATTCACATGAAATGAATTTTAAACAATTTTAGCCTGTTTTATGAATTTACTCAATTTAAGTTGTGTTTTCTTGTTAGCTTGGAACAAATTGCAAAGATTAAACATTGATAAACAAGATCGATATTTGTTAGCAATAAACATTCTCCGAAGTTGACTAAATTTTGGGCATTGTAAAACAAAATGAAACTCATCACCGACAGTATTCATGCTACATTCTTTAATAGACACACTCATAAGCTTTCCCTAAACCCCATAACAATTTGCATAAACCAAGCTTGACATACTCTTGAGGATGCACATGGAATAACTTGCCATCTTTTTTTAAATCATGCCCTTCAAAAGTATCTTTTAAACAAAATTTGAAAAAGTATAAATTGTAAGGAAAACTATGCTATGGAATTCTTTGTACGTATGTACTTACTCTAGTGTTCAAGTGACAATGTCTTCTATTCATGTGTGTGTGTGTGTGTATGTGTGTGTGTGTGTGTGTGTGTGTGTGTGTGTGTGTGTGTGTGGTGTGCACCTCGCGTGTGTGTGCGTGCGTGCGGGTGTGCGTGCGTGTGCGTGCGTGGGCGTGTGCGTGCCACGGTGTGCGTGCCACGGTGTGCGTGTGTGTGTGCGCGTGCGCGCGTTGCTTTGCACAATGAGACGAAGTCGCATTACGGATGCATGCGTATTCATGTAATTGTCTTTTCTTGATATGTCTCTTTTCTGTGAGTGTTTTTTTTCCATTTGGGATTTTTTTCTTCTTTCTTATTTCCGAGTTAAGTCTCTCTCTCTCTCTCTCTCTCTCTCTCTCTCTCTCTCTCTCTCTCTCTCTCTCTCTCTCTCTCTCTCTCTTCTCTCTCCTCTCTCTCTCGCTCTCTCTCTCTCTCCCCCTCTCCCTCTCTGTTTTATTCTTTTCGGTGTCTATGTTGGTCTAACAGTCTCTTTGTATCAATCATTATTTTCTTCGATCTTCTCATCTTTTTTATTACATTTGTCCATATTTTGTATATAATTATTATACTGTGATTGTGTAATATATGTGTATTATTCCCATATTTATTGATGGCGGTTTGATTTTTTCTCCAGTTTTCGTTGTTTATCTTATTTGCTTCAGTTGTGTTTCTTGTTAATTTATGGACGACAGGATGGAAAAAAGCTTTGTTTTGCTTATTCCTTTATTGTCAATAAAGATCATTTTGACTTGACTTGACTTGACTGACTTCACACACACACACACACACACAACACACCACACACAACACACACACACACACAAACACACACACCACACACACACACACACACACACACACACACACCATTGTAGTAGACAGCACACACTCATCACTGCTTGCTCGGTTTCCTGTCAATTCATGAGCGCAGATGCGTTATTCTCCGCTTTATGCACCTTTCAAAACAAATATGGTTAGCAAAAGCCCTACTCGCCTCCCTCTTCTCCTTCCTAGCTTCGCTTGGGTTTCCCCTATCCTGCTTTCCCCCTGATAGTATTGATTGTATTGTTTGTATTGATTGTTTGTATTGATTGTATTGTTAGTATTGATAGTATTGTTTGTATTGATTGTATTGATTGTATTGATTGTATTGATTGTATTGATTGTATTGTTTGCATTGATTGTATTGTTTGTATTGATTGTATTGATAGTATTTGTATTGATAGTATTGTTTGTATTGATAGTATTGATTGATAGTATTGTATTTGTATTGTTTGTATTGATAGTATTGTTTGTATTGATAGTATTGTTTGTATTGTATTGATAGTATTGTATTGTTTGTATTGATTGTATTGATAGTATTGTATTGATTGTATTGTTTGTATTGATTGTATTGATAGTATTGATTGTATTGATTGTATTGTTTGTATTGATTGTTTGTATTGATAGTATTGTTTGTATTGATAGTATTGTTTGTATTGATAGTATTGTTTGTATTGATAGTATTGTTTGTATTGATAGTATTGTTTGTATTGATTGTATTGTTTGTATTGATTGTATTGATAGTATTGATAGTATTGTTTGTATTGATTGTATTGATAGTATTGATTGTATTGTTTGTATTGATAGTATTGTTTGTATTGATAGTATTGTTTGCATTGATAGTATTGTTTGTATTGATTGTATTGATAGTATTGATGTATTGATAGTATTGTTTGTATTGATAGTATTGTTTGTATTGTATTGATTGTATTGTTTGTATTGATATTATTGTTTGTATTGATTGTATTGTTTGCATTGATTGTATTGTTTGTATTGATTGTATTGATTGTATTGTTTGCATTGATAGTATTGTTTGTATTGATTGTATTGTTTGTATTGATTGTATTGATTGTATTGATAGTATTGTTTGTATTGATAGTATTGTTTGTATTGATAGTATTGTTTGTATTGATAGTATTGTTTGTATTGATAGTATTGATTGTATTGATAGTATTGTTTGTATTGATAGTATTGTTTGTATTGATAGTATTGTTTGTATTGATTGTATTGTTTGTATTGATTGTATTGATTGTATTGATTGTATTGATTGTATTGATAGTATTGATAGTATTGATAGTATTGTTTGTATTGATAGTATTGTTTGTATTGATAGTATTGTTTGTATTGATAGTATTGTTTGTATTGATAGTATTGTTTGTATTGATAGTATTGTTTGTATTGATAGTATTGTTTGTATTGATAGTATTGTTTGTATTGATAGTATTGTTTGTATTGATTGTATTGTTGTATGAGGTATTGGTGCATGATTAGTAGATTGTTGGTATTGTAGTATTGTTTGTATGAGTTTGTATGTTGTATGATTGTATGATGTCTTGATGTATTGTTTGTATTGATGTATGATTGTATCGATTGTATTGATTTTAGTTTGCATTGATAGTTAGTTTTTTACGATGTACTGTTCGTATGAATTGTTATGTTGGATTGCATTGTAGTTTAGTATGATAGTATTGTTTGAATTGATAGTATTGTCTGTATTGTATGGTTATGTTTGTATGATTGTATGTTTGTATTGATGTGTTATGTTTGTAATTTGATTGGATGTTGTCAAGTGATGGTATTGATTTGTATTGATGTACTGTTTGTATTGATTGTATTGTTGCATGATAGTATTGTTGTATGATGATTGTTTGGATT
>CM065700.1:51624364-51639098 GCA_017654935.2 Phymorhynchus buccinoides | reverse complement strand
TAATCCGTTAGATCAATATTTAAATCCGCCCATCAAAAAAGACAACATCGCTAATGCATGGTTTAGTCATCCAATGCAGTTTTATCAAAACCAGTTAAACTTTGCTGTGTTTTGTGCAACAACAGGGTGTGGTGTTTCATTCGCCGATCATTTAAATCACCCCGGAGTCATGGTAAAAACAGTTTACAGATTTCATTTCTATTACACAATCAGACGTATTTTGTCTGAGCTGCAGGCACCATTACCGAATTATTCCACTTTCAATCCAGTCAACAACAGAATTAACATGAAGGCATTTGAGCGGATTTGTAATGAGTATAATATTGATTTTCATGTAAACTTTAGATGGCACTTTAGACAGAAGTTAGATTTTAATTATGGATTGGGTTCACTTTATTGGAAAAACCACAAAGAATGTGAATACAGTTGGAGTCCTCCTTACACATCCTTTTCTTCGGGTTCACTCCATCATTTAGAATCTGTAGAACAACAAAAAAAATATAAAAACGCTTGGACTACTTTTATTCTTGATACTTCTAAAGGATTGACAAAGGCTGGGATAGAACGAATCAATGATTCTATTCGTACTTACGTGTGGTGTTTGCTAGGATCGCAAGCGCAAGTTAAATCTGAAATCATGAATCCTTCTACTGGAATTGATGCGCAAAAACAGTATTTAGCCAATTTAGAAGATGCGATCAATTCTGCAGTCGATCTTTCAACAAGTATTAAAAAATATCAGGACGTTTTGAGATTTGCAAGATCGAAAGTAGACTTTGCTGTCGGTAGTGGATTATACATGCTGCCCTCTGATCTCAGGCTTCAAATAGGAGTAATTGAAAACTATAACAACGAAATCCTTATAGCTGGAGACGGACAAGCAATCGGTAAAAACAATGATCTAAATTCTGAAGTTGCTGCTCCATCAAGCCAAACAATTCCAATAAAATCTATGACTGCGAACTTACCAACTTTAATAAAACCAACGTCAACAAATAAACCAACGACTGATAATCATGAAAACGAAAAGACAGCACTAGTTCTTTTTTTAACTGCGGCTGGACTAGTTTATTTTTATTTTACTGAAAAGTAATCCGATAATCATAACTAATAACATCCATAAATGTTCTGCCATAAAACCGACTACTTTGCTTGCTGTAGAAAAAAGCCAACTGATTATTCCACCTAATATTCCTGGTATAGCGTCTAGAGCTTTTATTCCTAATTTTTTTAATAGATTCTTTAAATGATCCAGTTGTTTTTTAATCCAATTCTTATCGCTTGATGGTGGAGATGGTGGCGGTGTTCCTGCTCCTGCTCCTGTTAAAGCAAACACTAAAGTAGAGATTGCAAAACCTAAAGCTGTTAAAACACTAGCAATCGTAACACCTTGCTCTTTAAATAAAGTTTTTATTCTTTCTGCTAACGTTGTATCTTCGTGTAAAATTCTTTGGATGGTTTCTTTTATTCTGCTGACTTGTGTTCGTAATTGTTCACGGTTAGTTGACAGTACTTCTAGTCTTGCTGCTCTCTCTAGTTGAAGATCATCCAGTCTTTTTTGGATTCTATCTTTTATGTCTTGTCCAAGGTTACCGTCATCAGCTTCAACCAACTTTTCTTTTTCTCTGTCAATGTGAGCATCCAGTTCGCTTAACTTTGCTAGATTATTTGTTAACTCGCCCCTGATAGATTGTAATGTTGAATTGAGCGCCATTAGTTCTCTCATAGGTAATGGTGAATCATGTAATGTTTTTAAATGGGTTTCTTCATCTTCTAAAGCTATAAAACTAGTTTCCATTTCTATTATCTGGTTCGCAGTTGCGCTTAAGTCTTTAAGAGGAATCGATTGAAGTTGGGAATCAGTAGGTAGTTCTTGTAGTGTGTTTTGAAGTGCAGAAACAGCTTGTGTGCTTAGGTTTGGGTTGATCCCAAGTTGTCTTAGCACGCTAACACCAAACCTACTACGAAGACCCCTCATTGATAAAAACAATGAGGGGTTTTTATCGTGTGTAAATTTGGCTAGTTTTTCATCTTTATTCTTCACAAATAAATGACCTTTACTATCTAAAACATAGTCATTAGGATCATACAAATCGGATAAATCTTGACCTATAAATTTACGAAAAGCCATTACTTTCGATTTTTTTATTTCTAGGCGCATTTCACCTGCTATATTATCCTCCCTTGGTCTAACTTCTACAATCGGGTTTGGTTCTGCTTCATCTAGTTCATGTCTTAAAGATAGTAGGCTATGACGGCGAGACAATAAAGGAATATTTTCACTCATGTCATCTCCAGCTTCATCGTCAAAATCATTATAATCGGGGTTTGCTTCTATTCCTTCCATGTTTTTATTTATAATTATGTTTTTATTTTATTTCTAAAAAAGAGAGATGTCGCAATCATACGGAACAATTCTTGATCCATACAGACGGTTAAAAGAACCACTCGGTGTAAAAGGAACCAGGCAGAGTATTGTGATAAGTAATAATCCTTCAACTATCGACCAAAGACAAATATTATCAGTAAGATTTCCTAGTCTGGGGAGTAATGAAGTCATTGTGCCAGGTACCGCACGTCTTGCTTTTAAAATACAACTGGAGTCAGCGACCGATCCGAACAGAACATTAGTTGCTAATCTTGGTAGATCGATCGTTAGTAAGATTACTATTAAACTTGAAGGAAGAGAGGTAATGTCATTAGATAACGCAGATGTCTTTTTGAGTTATTGCGATTTATGGCTCACACAAAATGAAAGAAAAGATCGAACTTATCAAGGATTACAAGGAGATAATGGTTTAAAACATAGAATTGATGCTGGAGACAAAAAAGATAGCAATCAAGATGAGTTGGTTGCACAAGTTTATGGTAATCGATTTTATATACCTCTTGACTTCGAGCTATTAAACACGCACTCCCCGTATTATCAGGGCACTTTACAAGATAGGCTTATGTATGAATTAACTTTTAATGATTACAGCCGTGTTATCAGATCAGCGACAGATCCTGATGCAAAATATAGTATTTCAGACATCACATTAGAGTTTGATGTTGTACGACATCAAGAATTAGCTCGGTTGATCTCCCAACAATACCAGACAAGATTAGCAATATACTACAACAGAATTTTAAATCATAGTAAAATACCTAAAAACAAATTAGACACAATTTGGAACATCGATTTGAATGTATCAGCAAGGTCATTGAAGGGGATTTTGTTGCTGTTTGAGGAGTCCAAAAAACCCTTTAACAGATTAAGCGAGAAGTTTCATAATCCTAAAATAACTAAACTAACATGTACGATTGAAGGACAACCGAATCAGTTGTTTGCAAGCGGTCTTTTACCTTATCAGCATTTTGATGAAATACGAAAGCTGTTGGGTGGAGGTGGTTGGCAAAGAGACCCGACGGCTGATTTAATTTGCAAAGACCTCCATCTTCATGATGTCAGACTTGAAGATTATTTATATTCGAAGTATGCGTTGTGGCTAGATCTTAGAACAACTGAAGACAACAAACTACATGGCAGTGGAAGAACAGTTGGTGATGGATCAGGAGGAATAAACATTCAAATCCATAAAGAAGCAGAAGAGAATAAGCAAATATATATTTATGTATATTTACTATGCGATGCTCAGCTGAACATTGAAGACAACAGATTAAAAGATATTGTGTATTAAAATAATGGATTTGAACAGTTTAAATTTCCTTACAAAAGAACCTCATTGTGGTTTATTTTGTGGAATGACAGGCTGCGGAAAAAGTGTGTTCGCTTTAGATTTAATACAAACGGTTTATCGTAATCACTTTGAACACATAGTAATTTTTTGTACTACATTAGAATTCAACAAGTCTTATAAAGAAAGAAAGTTCATTTGGTCAGATAACAAAATCTATTTAGTCAATCCAAGTAATAAGCTGAGCGATTGTTTAGAGTATCTTTATAAACTGTTTAAAGGAACACCAACTTTGTTTATCATTGATGACTGTTCAGCTGAAAGAGACATAGTCAAAAAAAGAAATAGTTTAGCAAAACTAGCATTCAGTGGTCGGCATGCAGGAATTAGCGTATGGATTTTAACACAGAAGTATAATTCGGTTTTAAAGGACTTCAGAGAACAGTTAAAGACGGTTGTTTTGTTTTTTACTAAAGACAAAAACAGTTTTGAAGAATGTCTTGATGAAAATGATGTGATTGAATCAAAAGAAGAAAAAAAGTCGATTAAACAAAAACTGAGGAAAGAGAAGTTTTGTAAGCTAGTGTTAAAAACAGATTTTCCTAGTCAGTACAAATGTTTGTGAAGGCAAAAAAAAAAAAAAAAAAGGTCAATTTTTTTTTGGGTTTCTTTTTTATACTGGGTCAAATTCAAGGTTAAACTTGTTGTAAATTTCTGATAAAGTATCCATTATTTTGCTTTCAATTTTGAACAAGTATTTACTGACTATTTCATCGTCTTCCATTAATAGCTGAGATAGAACAATTTCTTTCTGCGCATTCCTTAATCTTTTCAATAAAATGTTGTAATTCTTTGTCTTGAGTATCTCTTTATTCTGAGTCTCCATTTTAAAACTCTTTTTTTTTTTTTGTCTAATCAAATCGGAACTGTGTCTGGTGGAATTATCTGTAATTCTTCTTTAACAAAGGCTCTTTTTGGTGTTGGTCGTGTTGTCGTATCAGTTTCTCTTAAATAATACACGGGAGGATTCATTTCTATTATTCTTTTTATTTCGTACGGATCGATACTCCAAATCGGATCAGTTGCTCTTATGCGAGTGTCTCCTTCTGCTTCTCCCGGTGCATAAAGAAACCTAACTTTTACTCCAAATGGTATTAGTTGTTTTGTAATTGAATGTTGAATTGGCAAGTCTATCGAAGAGTCAATTGTTTTCTTCTGTATTGCTTTTACTGGTCGGAGTCCAATGACCTTAGATTCTTCGTTATTCATGACTCGCAGAACGGAGGGTAGTCTTCTAACCCATTCAGTGTTTTTAGTTGAATCAAGGAGTTCTCTATGGTATTGATAAGAAAAAAGTCTTTCTGCCAATTGTTTGTTAAAGTTTTCGACTAAGGCTTGAGATCTATGGTTTCCAGGAATACCGCGTTTAATAGATACTTTGTGTTTTAACATCAATTGATTGAATTGCCCTTTAAATTCTTTTCCTTCATCAACTTGAATTAAACGAGGATAGGTTAATGGACCGCGTCTATAGATTTCTTGTAAAGCAACAGAGACTGAAGTAGCACTTTTATCTGTCAATGGTTCAGCATCTTTATATCTTGAAGAGATGTCAACGACTGTAAGCGCATATTTAAATCTTTTTCTTCTGATTAAATCATGAGGTAGGTATAGAAGATCCATTTGATGAGTGTCATTTGGTGTTGAGTTGACAAAGTGTGGTCTTTTAATTCGTTTAGGTGCTGGTAGATAAATTTGCCATATAGCTTGTTTAGATAACCATTCTTTTGCTGTTTGTTCAGTGACTCCAGCTGCTTGACTGAGTTTTTTAATAGCAGTTAAACCTTTCCAATAACCTTTTGGTGAGTAATAAATTTTATTCATTTTAATACTAAATCTTTTTTGCAATGAAAAAAACAGCAGTCATACCGATTACAATAAACGCTATCTCCTGCATCTTTTGTTCTTCAGATGATTGGTAGTAGTCACTTAATTTTGGTGGTGACGGGAGCTGCTGTAATTGTTTGCCCGTCACTAAATAATACTCTTTCATGGCATCGTCAACATTCTTAAAAGTGTTTGCTGCATGACGTTCTAGTTTTAATTTGTTATTAATGAAGTCTAATCGGGCGATTCTTTGCCTTTCATAAGCGTCTTGTGCTGCTGCTAATTGTTCTATAGCACGATCGTGTCTTTCTCTTTCCTTGTTCGTTTCTAGTTTACTAAATATGAAATTACTTCCTGAAAAAGCAAGCGCGTTTACTACAGCACCGCCGATCATGATTGCGAGTGAAGCCATTTTATTCAACAACAAAAAAACACACACACAAAAATAATTATTTCCTCGTTTAACTAAGAAGTCATTTTATTTCTACATATTTATAGTTTCTGGAATTATTCCTCGCTTAACTAAGAAGTCTTTTGTCGCGATTGAAGCAGTAATCACAGCGATTAGTTTACCTGAGTCCTCTAGATCAAGTTTTCCTAGGTCTGGTGGTTTCATTTTTAATAGTTTCTTACCAACCATCGTGTAAGCAATTGAAAGAGAGCTGATTAGAGCAGATTGATATACAAGATTAATAATAGTGTTTTCCATTTTTATTTAAAAATAAAAATATAAATTAACTAAAAAAAATGAATTGTGACGAACTACTATTAAACGCTCAGGAAGCAGTAATTTCTGATGAAGTGTCGACAAGTGTTATGAATAAAAAGGAAAAGTTGTATTCTCTGGCTGCGTGTGGAAAAACAAAACAATACTTAGGAACAGAATTTAGTATAGAACAGATTCAACAAATGTCTTCTGCTGACATTGAAAAGTACTACACCAGATACGAAGCACAGTTAGGATCTAAAATGGTTAAAAGTTTAGGTCAAACTGTAATAGGTTTGTACACTAAGTTAGTTAGTCAGTTTTTTCCACTCGATTCAAGCCAAGATTTAATGTACGATTTAAGTCAAGATCCTGTTTTAACTAAATCGTTAGAGTCTCTTAGTTGTGATCTTTTTTATAGGTTTGGCGGGCTTCTTTCGCCAGTTGTTATGGGGTTAATTACTTTTAATCATATAGATTTTATGGCTATTAAAAATGAACGTGACAGAGAATCAAACGAATCAGACAGAACAGCAAACAAGCCCCATTCTATCGAAGAGTCCGGCAGTAACCAAGGTAACGAAGAACCCAGGACGAGTTGAAGCAGGTAAAAGGTTATCAGAGTGGAATCGACAACAAAAAATGAATAAACAAACAAAACAAAAACTGTTGTCTCAGAATGAAGATGAATCAATCATAAGCGCAATACCAGTTAAAAAAGAAGAAGACAAACAAAACAGTACGAATTACGATGTTGTATTGCTTACTGTTGGTGTGGTTGCTGGTGTTGGTTATTTGTCTTATAAATTATATAAAACACACATGCAACCAAAGCTAGAAAAACGAGTAGAAGTAAAAACAATACAAACAGAAAAAGTAGCAGACAAACAAGAAAAACAAAAGCCAAATAGCTTAAAACCTGAGAGCGATCCATTTTTAATGCAATAAATTATTGTTTTAGAACTTAATAAAAACTTACCGATAACTTAACAATAACTTAAGTAAGAACTTGATAAGAACTTGTCAAGTTTTTGTGTTAGAACTTAATAAATACTTGATGTGACTTACCAAGAACTTATTAATAACTTGAAGTTGACTTAACAAGAACTTGTTTAAGAACCTATAAAAGAACTTAAAAAGAACTTAAAAAGAACTTAAAAAGAACTTGAGTAACTTCTTAGAAAAAAAAAAAGAAAAAAAAATTGTTTTATAAAAAGTTTAATTTTTTTTTTTTTTTTTAAAGTGAAAGAATTTTTTAGGAATGTAAAAAATGAAATGAATTTTTTTCAAATTCGGAGAATGATATGAATTCCTCTCTTCACTATGCTTGGCGTTATCGGAAATCCCCTGTAGCTTAAATACAAGTTGGCAGTACTCCAGTCTAGTCAGAGGCGACGACGGTTATCTGATCTCTTTAATTACGGTGGAAAGCCTAGACCGGTTCATAGTAGTAGAATAGATCCCCTTTGAGAATAAGGCTACAGACAAAATAAGTGTTTGTGAAGAAAGAATAAGATCATCACAATATTTAACAAAGAATTTTTTTTTTTTCTTTCTTTTTTTTACTCCTTAAAAGTAGTGTTTTTGTATATAAAATGGTTTTTTTTTAAAAAAAAGTCTGATTTTTTGCTTTTATTCTGTCCTAAAAGTAGTGTTTTTTCTTCCGAATTGACAGAATAAGGGGGTAACGGATTTTTACTTTTTTCGCCCCTTAAAGTAGCGTTTTTGTATCTAAAATGGGGTTTTAAAAAGTCTGATTTTTTGCTTTTTTTCACCCTTAAAGTTGCGAATTCGTGTCTAAAAGGGGTCAAAAATAGTCTTGAGCCAGAATCCCCTTTCTTCTGTTCTCTGTCCCCGCTGGGACTCCGATGAGTGTGAGGTCTTAAAAGATTTCATCACTACATTCATGCACGATAGGAATGTTGTTCGGTTGTCAAAGTCATTGGTTCAACCGTCTCTGACTTTCATCGGTTCCTTCCAGGGAAATCCAGTCATTAAGGCCCCTGCTCTTGAACTGTCCTGCATGTCAGTGGCACCTGCGTCCCTGGTGGACACTGCCACCCCCCTCCAGGCTCCTTCCCAAACTGAGGAATCTGTAAGAGAGAGTGTCATCATCATCCCTCCCACCCCACTCAACTCCAAACAGGCGAAGGGTGAAGATCCAAAACAGATAAACGGTGAAGATGATCAAACGAAACGAAAACTGACAGAAAGTGAAGACGATCAAACAAAACGAAAACAGAAAGAGAGTGAAGACGATCAAACGAAACGAAAACTGACAGAAAGTGAAGACGATCAAACAGAACGAAAACTGACAGAAAGTGAAGACGATCAAACAGAACGAAAACAGAAAGAGAGTGAAGACGATCAAACGAAACGAAAACTGACAGAAAGTGAAGACGATCAAACGAAACGAAAACTGACAGAAAGTGAAGACGATCAAACAGAACGAAAACAGAAAGAGCGTGAAGACGATCAAACGAAACGAAAACTGACAGAAAGTGAAGACGATCAAACAGAACGAAAACAGAAAGAGAGTGAAGATGATCAAACTAAACGAAAACAGAAAGAGAGTGAAGACGATCAAACTAAACGAAAACAGAAAGAGAGTGAAGACGATCAAACAGAACGAAAACAGAAAGAGAGTGAAGACGATCAAACAGAACAAAAACCGACAGAAAGTGACGACGATCAAACTAAACGAAAACAGAAAGAGAGTGAAGACGATCAAACAGAACGAAAACAGAAGAGAGTGAAGACGATCAAACAGAACAAAAACCGACAGAAAGTGACGACGATCAAACAGAACGAAAACTGACAGAAAGTGACGACGATCAAACTAAACGAAAACAGAAAGAGAGTGAAGACGATCAAACAGAACGAAAACAGAAAGAGAGTGAAGACGATCAAACAGAACAAAAACCGACAGAAAGTGACGACGATCAAACAGAACGAAAATTGACAGAAAGTGACGACGATCAAACAGAACGAAAACTGACAGAAAGTGACGACAATCAAACTAAACGAAAACAGAAAGAGAGTGAAGGAAAAAAAAAAAAAAAAAAAAGAAGAAAAGAAAGAGAGTGAAGACGATCAAACAGAACAAAAACAGAAAGAGAGTGAAGACGATCAAACAGAACAAAAACAGAAAGAGAGTGAAGACGATCAAACAGAACAAAAACCGACAGAAAGTGACGACGATCAAACAGAACGAAAACAGAGAGAGAGTGAAGAAGTCCAAACAGAGTCAAAGAAACAGCCCAGTCCTGTTGGCAGAAGGACCAGGAACAGTAGAAAAGCTCTCTATCGATCCCCCCGAAACCCGTCTGTGTCCGCTGCTGTTGCCAACAAAGTGGTTCACATGAAGCACCAAATAGATTCTGTCTCTGTCACTCAGGCAGATCTAGAAGATCAGATAAAGGTTATAGCTGAAGACATGAAGATAGCAACGAAGAACGAAATTCGTATAAATGTATGTACCAAATTTGATACCCTGATGGACAGCATAGATGAGTTGAAAAACGTGATAGTGAATCTTGACAAGACAAACAAACAAATTACAAAAGAAAACAATGCTATCAGGACTCAATTAGGATCATTACACTCTGAAATTAAAAAACTGAAACCAACAATGAGAGAAATAACATCAATGTGTACACAGACAGAGCCCCATGACTTCCCAGAACATGTGTCTAAGGAAAGCGAATGTGTTACAGTTAACACTCAAACAGACCCTCTCTGTGACTCTCCCATGTCCAAACCCAATGATAATCTCCCCGCTGCCACGACCTCTTCCCCATCCATGAAAGACTGTACTTTGGCAAAGAGTCCAGCAGCAGCTCAGCCAGTGTCAGACCCCTCAGGTGAAGACAAGCAAGAAAGTCACACTACAGAACTCCCTGTTCCTCCTGCTGGAGACAGCGAAACCGTACAGTGTGCAGTCAGTACGGCCAATCCTTTCGCCGTTCTTTCCGAGAATTACTGTTTTGAGGTTTCAGGAGAGAAAGATGAAGAGAAGATAGAGATCCAGCATGATAAACCCCCTCCCCCCAAACCCTCTCCCACAGAGATCTTGGCCACTATGACTGTTCCAAACAGAGCCACTATGCTCCTTGTGGGGGACTCTGTCATACGATTTATTGACGCCAGACGCCTTGTCCCCCGTCAAGAATCCCTTTTTAAAATCTGTGTACCAGGCATAACTGTCGACGACGTTCTAGCCTGGCTGTCATCTGTACCTGTTAACACCAATCTGAAAGTGGTCATTCTCCATGTCGGTGTTAACTCATGTCCATCCGGCCCTGTCTCCTTTGACACCTGGTCAGAGCTCATTGCTCTCTGCCTCAAAAAGTTCCCACATGCAAAGATAGCCCTTAGTTCTATCCTTCCAGCAAAAGGCAAGCATCATTTTAACAACAGCATCGCCCCTTCCAATCGAAATCTCCGTGCCGCCTGTGATCGGTTCAATGTTGAATTGGTCGATCATTTCCAGACCTTTGCATCTGTTGTTGACCTATACAATGATGCTATCCATCCCAACGTCAGGGGCACTGCACGTCTGGCAGATAATCTAAAAAGTCTGTGGCGCAGCGCTGTTCCTAGAAACAATCTGTCAAGAGGAGAGAGCCGCCAGGCATTGCGATATTCGTCACAGCGTTCTCAGTCTGGCGCACGAGGCTATCCAAACTTTTCAGTTGACCCACGCTACTCTAACAATCACCAACACAGCTATAGTTCGCAGCATCATACATCTAAGAACCCTGCAGTCCCACCATCCATATTCTCATCATACGATTATCCGTTATTAACTGCGAACTTTGGTCGTCAAAATAATCCAGACCCTTTCTCACAACAGAACGTTGACCATCGTCATCTTCCTCCCCCACCTCCCCCAAGACCCATGCAAAATGCCTTACATCAAAGATATGTAAATGTCAATGGTGCCGCAGGTCCTCCTACCTTAAATCAAAATGTCCCTCATCCCCCGCCCCTCTCTATTCTATCACAGAAACCCATGAAAGAGGATTATGCTCCTCACATCCCCCATCCTTCACATAGCCAAATGGAGGATAATCATTATTCCTCAGAACAAGGAGCAAACATGGGGCCCAGTGAGCCTCATACAGACCACTATCAGCCCTACATTGAAAGGCTGCTAAACATGGCATCTCAGCTCATGCTACAGCAGCGAGCTGTTCCCACTTAATAAAAAGTTAGAAACACTGCCTCATGTTCCCCATCCTCATGATATCATTCTGCCCCACCCCCCGCCCTCCCCCCTGTCCCCTTCTTATCACTTCCTTTCCATGAATGAGAAAGATTTTAATGAAGTAGAAACCTATTGTTATAAGTCTGCATTCCATATGATTATGATTGTATAATTATTATTGTTTACATTTTTTGTGTGTGTTATGAATGTGTGTGTGTACGTGTTACTCTCTCACATGTTTATCACTGTGCGCCGGGTCACAGTAATGTACTTACTTTATTAGAGTTGCTTGTGTATTGTACTTCGGAGTGGGATTTTGTTTTCGTATTGTGCCTGTGTGGTGGTTGTTACTTTTGCCGCGCCGCCAATACGCTTTGGATAACGAATAGAAATTTGTTGTAATTTTATACTTTTGAATAATTACTATTACCAATTAATTTTTCCTTTCGTGTTAAATCTTTTTCTTTTGGCTTGTTGTTGTATATAACCAGTTTAAGGTACTTGTGTTATCACTTAACACTTAATTGTATATTCCCTTGAATATTGTATATTCCCTTGATAGTATTGTGATACTACGCCCCTTTCCTGTCTTCTTTTGATCCTATTAGTTCTACTTTTGTATTTGTACTTTCTAAAAAAAACCACAATTGTATTTAAAAGCGTGCACTAATCTTTATAGGTTAAATTATGTCTGCAACATTGAACACATGGCCAATCAAAGACGGCCTTCGTATTGGCTATCTTAATATTAATAATGCCAGGAATAAGACAGATGACATTGGCACAATACTCCAAAATAATGGTAACAATTTTAACCTATTTTGTTTTTCGGAATCCCGCTTATCGTCACACATAACAGATGCAGATATTAGCATGCCAGGGTATCAGATTATACGATTAGATCCGCACAAACCCAAATCCACAGGCCTTCTTTTGTATTTAGCATCTTCATTAAAGTGCAAGAAGCTTGATAACATTATTATTTCAAATTCTGTTGAATCTTTATGGATCGAAATTACACTAAAACATAGTAAACCACTGATAATAGGTTTCATATACAGAAATCCAGCAGAAACATCAGATTGGTACGATAGCTTTAACTCTTTAATGGATACTATTACAATGCTAGATCGTGAAACAATAATATTGGGAGATTTTAACATCGACTTATTAAAAGCAAAACCAACATGGCATAACCTCTATAGTTTACATGGCTTTGAACAATTAATTAACCAACCGACCCGCATAACCGAAACAAGTAAGACTTTAATTGATCATATCTATACAAACAATAAGCAGTCCATCATTGAAGTATGCACTCCTCCCT
Organism: Phymorhynchus buccinoides; assembly: GCA_017654935.2. NCBI lineage: Eukaryota > Metazoa > Mollusca > Gastropoda > Neogastropoda > Raphitomidae > Phymorhynchus > Phymorhynchus buccinoides. Next base: position 51,626,292 of record CM065700.1, on the reverse strand, counting down.
CTGAATGTAGCGATCACAATGTTATCTGTCTTACCTGGTATAAAACCCATGTAAAAATTCCAAAGGTAGGACATAAGACCATATACTATAGAAGCTTTAAAAATTTTAATGAACAAGATTTCCTAGCAGACTTAGTTAATTCTCAATTAAATGTTACATATCAAATTAGAGATCCTAATGAAGCAGCTGATTATTGGTTAAATACTTTTAAGGTAGTGTATAATAAACATGCTCCCTTTATAAAGAAAAGAGTTAAACAAGAAACTAAACCACCCTGGATTACCAAAGATATCGATGATGAAAGAAATACACGAACTCACTTAAAGAACTCAGGGACGCAGCAAGAATTTAGACAACAAAGAAATAAGGTAACTAATATGAAACGTAAATCTAAACGCGATTATTTTCGACAAATGTTAATTTCCACGAAAGATTCCCGCCAGATATGGAAAGCCATAAACATGCTAACTAACAAACAAGTATCAAGAAGTAAGCAAATTGTTTCAGATATCTCTGCTGATCAGTTAAATAACCATTTTGCTAGCATAAAAGAAAAAGTTATAACATGTGATAGATCAAATGAAAATGATTTATCCTATTTAAAACAGTTCCTCAGTTCAAAAGATATCAATTTTCCTTTCAATCTCCAGCCTATGACAGTATTTGAAGTCAGCAGAAATCTTTTATCTTTAAAGCATTCAAAGACACGCGATATAGATGGTTTGGATATTAACATACTACAGATTGCGTGCCCAGTTATATGTGACTCACTAACTTATTTATATAACTTATGTATAGAAAAACAATGTTTTCCGTTAAATTTTAAACAAGCCAAGGTAATCCCTATCCATAAATCAGGCGATAGATCTAACCCTTCTAATTATCGACCTATTTCTATTTTATCAGCTTTATCTAAGTCTCTAGAAAAGCACATACAAAAATCCCTATTCTCTTATTTAGATAAAAATAATTTACTTCATGATGATCAGTCTGGATTTAGAAAGAATCATTCATGCCACACTTCACTAATACAGCTTGTTGACAGTCTGCTATGTAATATAAATGAAAATAAGTTTACTGGTATACTTTTCCTTGACTTTGAAAAAGCGTTCGATGTTATTAATCATTCACTCCTTCTGCGTAAACTAGAACTGTATAACCTTCCTCCTGAATTTTTAAATATTATGTCATCTTTTTTGTGTGACAGAAAACAACTGGTTTCAATTAATAACAAAATGTCTGAATTGCTTCCAATCCACTATGGAGTACCTCAAGGGTCTATCTTAGGTCCACTATTGTTCACTGTTTATATAAACGACCTGCCATGCTTTGTCAATAGTAAATGTGAAATGTTTGCAGATGACTCATCCCTTCATACTAGTGATATGAATGCTAACAGGCTAGTAAGTAAACTTCAAAATGATGCTCAAAATGTTTTTAACTGGACACAATTAAATCACATGTCAATTAATGCCAATAAAACGAAATGCATGTACGTATCAACCAGACAAAAAAGACAAAAGATGAACTCCCAATTTCCACCACTATTTATTTGCAGCAACAAAATTGAAGAAGTTGATTCACATAAAACATTAGGTGTTGTCATTGACAAAGATCTGTCTTGGACAGACCATATAAAGTCTTTAGGGAAAGGTCTGTCTAGAAAAATACTCCAGCTATCTAAGATTAAACATTTCCTTGATAACCATTCTCGTAAACTATTCTTTAATGCTCACATACTCTCCATGATCGATTATGCTTCAACATTATGGGATAGCTGTAGTGATACAAATTTAAAGATTATCAATCGTATGTACAAAAAAGCAATTAAAATAATTTTATTAAAATCAAGTTCACTTACCTATGAAGACTACAAACAACTAGATATACTAACTTTTCAAGACAGACTTTTCCTCAAAAAGGCAATC
>CM065700.1:51591864-51619364 GCA_017654935.2 Phymorhynchus buccinoides | reverse complement strand
CAGTGAGTAGTTCAGAACACAGCAGACCCACACTGGCGCGGTTAGCTCTTCTCTGGGGAAGGCGTGACATTACAGCAGTTGAATGTCCGGTCTGCCCACATCACTTAGTAGTTCAGAACACAGCAGACCCACACTGGCGCAGTTAGCTCTTCTCTGGGGAAGGCGTGACATTACAGCAGTTGAATGTCCGGTCTGCCCACATCACTTAGTAGTTCAGAACACAGCAGACCCACACTGGCGCAGTTAGCTCTTCTCTGGGGAAGGCGTGACATTACAGCAGTTGAATGTCCGGTCTGCCCACATCACTTAGTAGTTCAGAACACAGCAGACCCACACTGGCGCGGTTAGCTCTTCTCTGGGAGACTCCCTGCCCGGGGAAGGCGTAGGCCTCGGGGAAGACGTGCAGTTGCTGCAGTGTGGGGATGTGGGCGCAGTGTTGAATGAGGGCCTGCAGCTGCGCGGGGAGGGGAGGGGTGAAGGCCTGCACCGCCAGCACCTTGAGGCGCGGGCACTGCTGGCACCGCTGGGCCACAGACAGCAGGCAGGGGCTGTCCAGACAGCAGTAGGCCAGTGACAGGCACACCAGGCTGTCCGACAGGCTGTCCACCAGGCTGTGCAGGGTAGAGGTGCATGCCCCCAGGCTGTTTCGGCTCAGATTCAACTCCTCAAGATGGCTCACCTGTGGCCACTGGGGACAATGAGGGACACAGTAGTTAGTCATACTAATAATGCTATCAATACAATTAATACTATCAATACAATTAATACTATCAACTGTCCCCCAGGCTGTTTCGGATCAGATTCAACTCCTCAAGATGGGGCCACCGGGGACAATGAGGGACACAGTAGTTAGTGGGATGCCAAAGACACCATCAATACTATCAATACTATCAATACAATCAATACAATCAATACAAACAATACAATCAATACAAACAATACTATCAATACAAACAATACAATCAATACAAACAATACTATCAATACTATCAATACTATCAATACAATCAATACAAACAATACAATCAATACAAACAATAATATCAATACAAACAATACAATCAATACTATCAATACAATCAATACAAACAATACAATCAATACAAACAATACTATCAATACAATCAATACAAACAATACAATCAATACAAACAATACTATCAATACTATCAATACAATCAATACAAACAATACTATCAATACTATCAATACTATCAATACAATCAATACAATCAATACAAACAATACAATCAATACAAACAATACAATCAATACTATCAATACAATCAATACAATCAATACAAACAATACTATCAATACAAACAATACAATCAATACAAACAATACAATCAATACAAACAATACTATCAATACAAACAATACAATCAATACAATCAATACAATCAATACAATCAATACAATCAATACAAACAATACTATCAATACAAACAATACTATCAATACAAACAATACAATCAATACAAACAATACAATCAATACAAACAATACTATCAATACAAACAATACTATCAATACAATCAATACTATCAATACAATCAATACAATCAATAAATCAATACAATCAATACAATCAATACAAACAATACAATCAATACAAACAATACTATCAATACAAACAATACAATCAATACAATACAAACAATACTATCAATACAAACAATACTATCAATACAAACAATACTATCAATACTATCAATACAATCAATACAAACAATACTATCAATACAAACAATACAATCAATACAAACAATACTATCAATACAAACAATACAATCAATACAAACAATACAATCAATACAAACAATACAATCAATACAAACAATACAATCAATACAAACAATACAATCAATACAAACAATACAATCAATACAAACAATACAATCAATACAAACAATACTATCAATACAAACAATACTATCAATACAAACAATACAATCAATACAAACAATACAATCAATACAAACAATACAATCAATACAAACAATACTATCAATACAAACAATACAATCAATACAATCAATACAATCAATACAATCAATACAAACAATACTATCAATACAATCAATACAATCAATACAAACAATACAATCAATACAAACAATACTATCAATACAAACAATACTATCAATACAAACAATACAATCAATACAAACAATACAATCAATACAAACAATACTATCAATACAAACAATACTATCAATACAATCAATACTATCAATACAATCAATACAATCAATACAAACAATACAATCAATACAAACAATACAATCAATACAAACAATACTATCAATACAAACAATACAATCAATACAATACAAACAATACTATCAATACAAACAATACTATCAATACAAACAATACTATCAATACAAACAATACAATCAATACAAACAATACTATCAATACAAACAATACTATCAATACAAACAATACAATCAATACAAACAATACAATCAATACAAACAATACTATCAATACAAACAATACAATCAATACAATCAATACAATCAATACAATCAATACAATACAATACTATCAATACAAACAATACTATCAATACAAACAATACAATCAATACAAACAATACAATCAATACAAACAATACTATCAATACAAACAATACTATCAATACAAACAATACTATCAATACAATCAATACAATCAATACAAACAATACAATCAATACAATCAATACAAACAATACAATCAATACAAACAATACTATCAATACAAACAATACTATCAATACAAACAATACAATCAATACAAACAATACAATCAATACAAACAATACTATCAATACAAACAATACAATCAATACAAACAATACAATCAATACAAACAATACTATCAATACAAACAATACAATCAATACAAACAATACAATCAATACAAACAATACAATCAATACAAACAATACAATCAATACAAACAATACAATCAATACAATCAATACAATCAATACAATCAATACAAACAATACAATCAATACAATCAATACAAACAATACAATCAATACAATCAATACAATCAATACAATCAATACTATCAATACAAACAATACAATCAATACAAACAATACTATCAATACAATCAATACAATCAATACAATCAATACAATCAATACAAACAATACTATCAATACAAACAATACTATCAATACAAACAATACAATCAATACAAACAATACAATCAATACAAACAATACTATCAATACAAACAATACAATCAATACAAACAATACAATCAATACAAACAATACTATCAATACAATCAATACAATCAATACAAACAATACAATCAATACAAACAATACTATCAATACAATCAATACAATCAATACAATCAATACAAACAATACAATCAATACTATCAGGGGGAAAGCAGGATAGGGGAAACCCCAAGCAAAGCTAGGAAGGAGAAGAGGGAGGCGAGTAGGGCTTTTGCTAACCATATTTGTTTTGAAAGGTGCATAACGGAGAATAACGCATCTGCGCTCATGAATTGACAGGAAACCGAGCAAGCAGTGATGAAGTGTGTGCTGTCTACTACAGTGTGTGTGTGTGTGTGTGTGTGTGTGTGTGTGTGTGTGTGTGTGTGTGTGTGTGTGTGTGTGTGTGTGTGTGTGTGTGTGTGTGTGTGTGTGTGTGTGTGTGTGTGTGTGAAGTCAAGTCAAGTCAAGTCAAAATGATCTTTATTGACAATAAAGGAATAAGCAAAACAAAGCTTTTTTTCATCCTGTCGTCATAAATTAACCAGAAACATAACTGAAGCAAATAAGATAAACAACGAACACTGGAGAAAAAAATCAAACCGCCATCAATAAATATGGGAATAATACACATATATTACACAATCACAGTATAATAATTATATACAAAATATGGACAAATGTAATAATAAAGATGAGAACATGAAGAAAATAATGATTGATACAAAGAGACTGTTAGACCAACATAGACACCGAAAAGAATAAAACAGAGAGGGAGAGGGGGAGAGAGAGAGAGAGAGAGCGAGAGAGAGAGAGAGAGAGAGAGAGAGAGAGAGAGAGAGAGAGAGAGAGAGAGAGAGAGAGAGAGAGAGAGAGAGAGAGAGAGAGAGAGAGAGAGAGAGAGAGAGAGAGAGAGAGAGAGAGAGACTTAACTCGGAAATAAGAAAGAAGAAAAAAATCCCAAATGGAAAAAAAACACTCACAGAAAAGAGACATATCAAGAAAAGACAATTACATGAATACGCATGCATCCGTAATGCGACTTCGTCTCATTGTGCAAAGCAACGCGCGCACGCGCACACACACACGCACACCGTGGCACGCACACCGTGGCACGCACACGCACACGCACGCACACGCACGCACGCACGCACGCACACGCGCGCGCACACACACACACACACACACACACACACACACACACACACACACACACATACACACACACACACACATGAATAGAAGACATTGTCACTTGAACACTAGAGTAAGTACATACGTACAAAGAATTCCATAGCATAGTTTTCCTTACAATTTATACTTTTTCAAATTTTGTTTAAAAGATACTTTTGAAGGGCATGATTTAAAAAAAGATGGCAAGTTATTCCATGTGCATCCTCAAGAGTATGTCAAGCTTGGTTTATGCAAATTGTTATGGGGTTTAGGGAAAGCTTATGAGTGTGTCTATTAAAGAATGTAGCATGAATACTGTCGGTGATGAGTTTCATTTTGTTTTACAATGCCCAAAATTTAGTCAACTTCGGAGAATGTTTATTGCCAACAAATATCGATCTTGTTTATCAATGTTTAATCTTTGCAATTTGTTCCAAGCTAACAATAAAACACAACTTAAATTGAGTAAATTCATAAAACAGGCTAAAATTGTTTAAAATTCATTTCATGTGAATAGTTCTAAAAACATACATTTGTTGTTTTGATTTAAATTACTATGTGAAACGTTATTTCTAAAAGTCTAAACAAGTGTTTAATTTCTTTTCATCGTTTGATATGACCCAATGTATCTTTTTTGTTTTGCGTTGTATCCTCCACACCCCAACAGGGGTAAAAGTCTAAACAAGTGTTTAATTTCTTTTCATCGTTTGATGATATGACCCAATGTATCTTTTTTGTTTTGCGTTGTATCCTCCACACCCCAACAGGGGTAAAAGGATTAAACTAAACTTGAAACTTGAACTTGAAACTATTGTCATTATTCGTGAAATTCCGCAATATTTTTTAGCTAACCCATTTACATGCATAAATATTTATTGAAAATAAGTCTGTCTATGAATGGAAGAATGTTTAAATGTTTATAATCATTCGCAGTCGGGCTATTTGATTTTAAAAGTATTTGTTTTAAAGCTCTTTTAAGCAAACGATTTATTTGCTTCAAATTAGATTCACTAGCATTAGCGTGCGTGCGTCAAGTCAAGTCAAGTCAAGTCAAAATGTTATTTTCAGATGGACATCGAATAAGCATTACATTATGCTTTTTTTACATCAAGCCATCCATAACAAAACAGAAATCAAATAATAAACTAGCAGGACATGAAAATGCACAAACTACACACACAAACATGTACATACATGCACGCACGCACGCACGCACGCGCACGCACGCACGCACGCACGCACACACACACACACACACACACACACACACACACACACACACACACACACACACACACACACACACACACGCACGCACGCACGCACGCACACACACACACACACACACACGCACACGCACACGCACACGCACACACACACGCGCACACACACACACACACACACACACACACACACACACACACATACACACACACGCCAACAAAAACGTGGAAAATGGGGGAAGGGGGAACAGTCACATAGTTATTAACAATGACAAAGGGATGATTTTTAGCCAGGAAGAAAGACATGGTGGTATGATCAATAAACATGTTAGTAATAGCATTACACCCTCAGATGGAAAAAAAAGAAAAGAAATGACCCTGAAACTTAATGTGTGCAATACACAAGACATCGCTAAGCACACTAATAGCTACGTTAAAATACAATACATACGCAATATACAGGAAAGTTTGTCATTTCCACAAAGGGGCAATTATTTATTCATTAAGTACATTTTCATTTTTTTCTTGAAATGGTTCCTGTTCTTTAAACTTTTCAACATTTTTGGTAATTGGTTCCACAAAGTACCACCGGAGTAAAGAAAACTTGATTTGTAAATAGTGTTATGTGGTCGAGGAAATGATAATAAGTGATTATGTCTATGGATGTTGAATGTAAATGCATTTGTTACCGTTTTAGGCGCGTTTCCATTGACAACGTTATGCATGCATATTGCTTTACTGAAGAATAATCTATTTTGTAGTGTTAGAATATTAAGGTTTTTGTAATCATTATTTGTCAAAGAACTGGATTTTAACAAAATTATTTTTACTGCCTTTTTATACAAACAATGTATTACTTTTAAGTTAGTTTGACTACAATTATCCCATAGCGTGGATGCATAGTCTATTATAGGGAGTATGTGGGCACAGAAAAATAGTTTACGAGAATGGGTATCCAGAAAGTTTTTAATTTTTGTTAATTTAAATACTTTTCTAGAAAGACGTTTTCCCAGGGATTCGGTGTGATCAGTCCAAGACAGACCTTTATCAATGATAACACCTAACATTTTATGTGAATCTACTTCTTCGATTTGGGTTTTACATATAAGTAGAGGTGGACATTTGGATTTCATTTTTTGCCGTTTTTGTCTTGTTGTAGCGTACATACATTTTGTTTTGTTTGTATTTAAAGACATGTGATTTAACTGGGTCCAATTTACTAGGTTTTGAAGACTGTCTTGAAGTTTATTTGCTAAGGCATCAACATTTGAATACCTTTCATGAAAGGACGTGTCATCTGCAAACATTTCACACTTACTTTGCATGGAACAAGGCAGATCGTTGACATAAATGGAAAACAAAAGAGGACCAAGTACTGAACCCTGAGGTACACCATATTTAACTGGTAAAACTTAGACATTTTGTTGTTTATGATCACTGACTGTCTTCGATCGCTTAGAAATGATGATATGAGACTTAGAAAATCCGGATTTAGTTTATAAAGATCTAGTTTACGCAAGAATAGAGAATGGTTAATAACATCAAAGGCTTTTTCGAAGTCAACAAATAGAATGCCTGTAAATTTATTTTCGTTCATGCTATTTAGAAGGCTGTCGGTAAGCTGTATTAGGGCAGAATGGCAAGAATACTTTTTACGAAAACCAGACTGGTCTTCGTGAAGTAAGTCATTTTTAATTAAATAGGAATATAATGACATTTGAAGGTGTTTTTCGATAAGCCTGACAAAATGGATATGGGTCTATAATTTGAGGGATTTGATGTTTCACCAGATTTAAACAGAGGGATAACTTTTGCCTGTTTAAATTGAAGGGGAAAATATTGTTTATCACTAAATAAATTGTACAAATAGGTAAGTGTTTCAGAAATGACAGGGCACGCAATTTTTAGTATCTTCACATCAATACCATCTAAATCACGTGTCCCTGATGGTTTCATTGATGAGATACTTTTATTTACATCGAAGACAGTCATTGGCTGAAGAATGAATGGATAACGAATGCTTTTAGAACTAAGGTATTGTTTTAAATTGAAAAGATTATTTTCATTGGACCTGTCTTGTAATATTACTTTTTCTGTTATGTTCGCAAAGTGCTCATTTAATTGGTCTGCAGATATGTCTTTAATAATTTGTTGACTTTTGGAAACTTGATTGTTGGTTAATATATTGATGGCTTTCCATATTTGACTTGAATCTTTTTTAGATATTAACATGTTTCTGAAATAGTTGCGTTTTGCTTTGCGTTTCATATTAGTGACCTTATTTCTTTGTCTATTAAATTCTTTCTTTGTGCCATGGTTACTTAAGTTATTCCGTGTATTTATTTCCGCATCAATTTCTTTACTAATCCAAGGTGGTTTCGGTTCTTGTCTGACTCTTTTCTTAACGAATGGAGCAAAATTCGACTGCTGTATCAGGATCTCTAATTTGATATATAGCATCCAATTGTGCATTGGCAAGATCTGAGAGGAAATCTTGTTTGTGGAAGTTTTTGAAGCTTCTGTAATATATAATCTTGTGTCCTACCTTAGGAATTTTTATGTGGGTTTTGTACCAGGTAAGACAGATGACATTGTGATCACTACAGCCAGAAGGTGGAGCACATACCTCTATGATCGGTTACTTTGTATTTGTATAAATATGGTCTATTAAAGATTTAGTGGTTTCAGTTATACGGGTTGGTTGGTTCTAAAGCCGTGCAAGCTATACATTTGACGCCATTTAGGTTTGGGTTTCAGTAGATCAATGTTAAAATCCCCTAAGACTATAGTTTCAAGATCTAGCATTGTTATTTCATCCATTAAAGAATTAAAGTTATCGTACCAGTCTGGTGTTTCTGCTGGGTTTCTATATACAAATCCAATTATAAGTGGTCTATTATTCTTTATCGTAATATTTATCCATAATGATTCAATAGAGCAATTAGTGAGGTTATCAAGTTTCCTGAAATTTAACGAAGATGCAACATACAAAAGGAGGCCTGTGGTTTTGGGTTTATTAGGATCTACTCGCAAAATGTCATATCCTGGCATGTTCATGTCTGCATCTGTAATTTGTGATGCTAAACGGGATTCGGAAAAACAGAAAAGATGAAAACTGTTGCCATTATTATGTAGGATCGTGCCAATGTCATCTGTCTTATTCCTGGCATTGTTAATATTCAGATAGCCGATACGAAGGCCATGTTTAACTGGCCATGTGTTTAACGTTGCAAACATAATTAAAACTATGAATAGCAACGGCAATACAACATGTTCAGATTGGAAAATATGCACAAGTCATGCAATGCAAAATACAAGAACAATATCAATATGCGTGCGTGCGTGTGCGTGTGCGCGCGTGTGTGTGCATGCGTGAGTGTGTGCATACGTGTGTATGTGTGTATGTGTGTATGTGTGTGTGTTCATGGAAATCGGGGGTTGTCCAGAGACAAGACAATAACATGAACGAAATAGCCATTCGCGGACCTGTGCTGTGTGTGTGTGTGTTTTGAATCAGTGTTTAATGGTGCTTATGAATTGCTTTTCTTTTTTAAATGTTCATGCATGCGTGAGATTATGTGCGTGTGCGCGCGTGTGTATGGGGTGGGTGAAGGTGGGTGGGTGTAGATGTGTGCATACATGCGTGCCGGGGTGTGTGCGTGTGTGTCCTTGCATGCTTGAGCAAGTGTGTGTGTGTGTGTGTGTGCGTGTGTGTGTGTGCGTGTGCGTGCGTGCGTGCATATGCGCGTGCGTGCATGCGTGCGTGCGTGCGTGCGCGCGCGCGCGTGTGTGTGTGTGTGTGTGCGTGTGCGTGTGCGTGTGCGTGCGTGCGTGCGCGTGTGTGCCTGCATATGTGCGTGCATGTGTGACAATTTTGTAGTTCTTAATGTACTTTTGCTTTCAATTGTGTTTTAAATCAGAGACACTGTTGATCATTAATTTGTTGTTCTTTCTTTCTCTGATGAATATATGGAATAGGGGGCGGGGAAGGGGGGGGGGGGGGGGGGCAGTGTTGGACTAACGTTGGTGCAACGGTGGTGTTCATATGCTTGCTTTGTATGTGTTTGCTTTACATGTATGTATGTATGTATGTATGTATGTATGTATGTATGTATGTATGTATGTATGTATGTATGTATGTATGTATGTATGTATGTATGCATGTATGTATGTATGTATGTAGATGTGTGTATGCATGTATGTATGTAGATGTGTGTATGCATGCATGTATCTGTCTATCTATCTATCTGTCTTTCTATCTACGTAGGCCTATTTATGTATGTTGTGTATGCATGCATATATGTAATGTATTATGAATGTATGCATATAGATTAAGATATTTGTATGATATATAAATTGTGAATGCAAGTTGTATGTTTGTATGTGTGTGTAAATATATGTGTTTATATGTATAAGTTAGATGGATAAATGGTTGTATGCGTGCATGATGTGTGTGTTGTGTGTGTGTGTGTGTGTGTGTGTGTGTGTGTGTGTGTGTGTGTGTGTGTGTGTGTGTGTGTGTGTGTGTGTGTGTGTGTGTGTGTGTGTGTGTGTGTATGCGTGCGTTTGTATGTGTCTGTGTGTGTGTGTGACCAAGAATTGTATGTGCGCACAGTATTTAAAATAGTCGCATATTTCATTTTTGGTCTTTTCTGTATACTATGTCTGTCTTTATTGTGTAGTTTTGTTGATTGTTTTATTGCTGCAAAAAGAATTTCCTGTAAAATGGACAATAAAAATATTGATTGATTGATTGATTGATTGATTGATTGATTGATTGATTGATTGATTGATTGATTATCCCATAAAGTGGAAGCATAATTGATAAGTGATAAAATATGAGCATGAAAAAATAGTTTTCTTGAGTGAAGGTCCAAAAAGTTCTTTATTTTTGCTAACTGATATATTCTTCTAGAAATACGCTTTCCGAGTTCGTTTATGTGATTATACCATGATAGATCATTGTCAATGATGACTCCTAGCACCTTATGTGATGACACTTCTTCTATTAATTGGTCCTTGACATACAATGGAGGAAACGTGGAATTCATCTTCTGCCTTTTCTGACGGGTGGTAATATACATACATTTAGTTTTCTTTGCATTTAGAGCCATATGGTTCGTTTCTGTCCAACTGACCAGCCTGTTAATATTGCTTTGCAGGTTAACTACTAGTTCATTAGGATTACCACTGTTCGATTGTAGAGAAGTGTCGTCGGCGAACATCTCGCTACAACAATTAAGATATAAAGGTAAATCGTTTACATAGATAGAGAAAAAGAGGGGTCCTAAAACTGACCCTTGAGGAACTCCATGCATCAACAGGGTTAAGTGTATTGCATTGTATTGCATTGTATTGCATTGTACTGCATTGCATTGTTCTGTATTGCATTGTACTGTATTGCATTGTTCTGTATTACATTGTTCTGTATTACATTGTTCTGTATTGCATTGTTCTGTATTACATTGTTCTGTATTACATTGTTCTGTATTGCATTGTACTGTATTGCATTGTTCTGTATTACATTGTTCTGTATTGCATTGTACTGTATTGCATTGTTCTGTATTGCATTGTTCTGTATTGCATTGTACTGTATTGCATTGTTCTGTATTACATTGTTCTGTATTGCATTGTTCTGTATTGCATTGTTCTGTATTACATTGTTCTGTATTGCATTGTACTGTATTGCATTGTACTGTGTTGCATTGCATTGCATGGTTCTGTATTACATTGTTCTGTATTGCATTGTACTGTATTGCATTGGACTGTATTGCATTGCATTGCATGGTTCTGTATTACATTGTTCTGTATTGCATTGTACTGTATTGCATGGTTCTGTATTGCATTGTACTGTATTGCATTGTTCTGTATTGCATTGTTCTGTATTGCATTGTACTGTATTGCATTGTTCTGTATTGCATTGCATGGTTCTGTATTACATTGTTCTGTATTGCATTGTTCTGTATTGCATTGTTCTGTATTGCATTGGACTGTATTGCATTGTTCTGTATTGCATTGTACTGTACTGCATTGTTCTGTATTGCATTGGACTGTATTGCATTGTTCTGTATTGTATTATACTGTATTGCATTGTTCTGTATTGCATAGTACTGTACTGCATTGTACTGCATTTCATTGTATTGTATTATACTGTACTGCATTGTACTGCACTGCATTGCATTGTACTGCACTGCATTGTACTGTATTGCATTGTACTGTATTGCATTGTACTGTATTGCATTGTACTGTATTGCATTGTACTGTATTGCATTGTACTGTATTGCATTGTACTGTATTGCATTGTACTGTATTGCATTGTACTGTATTGCATTGTACTGTATTGCATTGTACTGTATTGCATTGTACTGTATTGCATTGCACTGCACTGCATTGTACTGTATTGCATTGCACTGTATTGCATTGTACTGCATTGCATTGTACTGTATTGTATTGTACTGTATTGCATTGTACTGTATTGCATTGTACTGTATTGCATTGTACTGTACTGCATTGTACTGTGCCCAATCACTGCTGTGCTGTATTGCATTGTATTATATTGCATTGTACTGTACTGCATTGTACTGTATTGCATTGTACTGCATTGTACTGTATTGCATTGTACTGCATTGTACTGTCTTGCATTATATTGCATTGTACTGTATTGCATTGTACTGTACTTCATTGTACTGTGCCCGATCACTGCTGTATTGTACTGTATTTGAGTGCACTGTACTGTATTGTGCTTTACTGTTTTGTACTGTACTGTGCTGTATTGTGCTTTACTGTTTTGTACTGTGCTGTACTGTAGTGTATTGTGCTTTACTGTTTTGTACTGTACTGTACTGTACTGTATTGTGCTTTACTGTTTTGTACTGTACTGTACTGTACTGTACTGTATTGTGCTTTACTGCTTTGTACTGTACTGTACTGTACTGTACTGTACTGTACTGTATTGTGCTTTACTGTTTTGTACTGTACTGTACTGTATTGTGCTTTACTGTTTTGTACTGCACTGTACTGTACTGTATTGTGCTTTACTGTTTTGTACTGTACTGTACTGTACTGTATTGTGCTTTACTGTTTTGTACTGTACTGTATTGTGCTTTACTGTTTTGTACTGTACTGTACTGTACTGTATTGTGCTTTACTGTTTTGTACTGTACTGTACTGTACTGTATTGTGCTTTACTGTTTTGTACTGTACTGTACTGTACTGTATTGTGCTTTACTGTTTTGTACTGTACTGTACTGTGTTGTGCTTTACTGTTTTGTACTGTACTGTACTGTACTGTACTGTATTGTGCTTTACTGTTTTGTACTTTGCTGTACTGTACTGTATTGTGCTTTACTGTTTTGTACTGTACTGCACTGTACTGTATTGTGCTTTACTGTTTTGTACTGTACTGTACTGTATTGTGCTTTACTGTTTTGTACTGTACTGTACTGTATTGTACTGTACTGTACTGTACTGTACTGTACTGTACTGTACTGTACTGTACTGTATTGTGCTTTACTGTTTTGTACTGTACTGTACTGTACTGTATTGTGCTTTACTGTTTTGTACTGTACTGTACTGTACTGTACTGTATTGTGCTTTACTGTTTTGTACTGTACTGTACTGTACTGTACTGTATTGTGCTTTACTGTTTTGTACTGTACTGTACTGTACTGTATTGTGCTTTACTGTTTTGTACTGTACTGTACTGTACTGTATTGTGCTTTACTGTTTTGTACTGTACTGTACTGTACTGTACTGTATTGTGCTTTACTGTTTTGTACTGTGCTGTACTGTACTGTATTGTGCTTTACTGTTTTGTACTGTACTGTATTGTGCTTTACTGTTTTGTACTGTACTGTACTGTATTGTGCTTGACTGTTTTGTACTGTACTGTACTGTACTATACTGTGCTCTACTGTTTTGTACTGTACTGTACTGTACTGTACTGTGCTGTATTGTGCTTTACTGTTTTGTACTGTACTGTACTGTACTGTACTGTGCTTTACTGTTTTGTACTGTGCTGTACTGTACTTTATTGTGCTTTACTGTTTTGTACTGTACTGTACTGTACTGTATTGTGCTTTACTGTTTTGTACTGTACTGTACTGTACTGTATTGTGCTTTACTGTTTTGTACTGTACTGCACTGTATTGCACTCTATTGTGCTTTACTGTATTGTGCTTTACTGTTTTGTACTGTACTGCACTGTATTGCACTGTATTGTGCTTTACTGTTTTGTACTGTACTGCACTGTATTGCACTGTATTGTGCTTTACTGTATTGTGCTTTACTGTTTTGTACTGTACTGCACTGTATTGCACTGTATTGTGCTTTACTGTATTGTGCTTTACTGTTTTGTACTGTACTGCACTGTATTGCACTGTATTGTGCTCTACTGTATTGTGCTTTACTGTTTTGCAATGTACTGTACTGTATTGTGCTTTACTGATTAGCACTGTACTGTACTGTACTGTATTGTGCTTTACTGTTTTGTACTGTGCTCTACTGTATTGTGCTTTACTGTTTTGTACTGTACTGTACTGTATTGTGCTTTACTGTTTTGTACTGTACTGTACTGTACTGTATTGTTTAACTTTACTGTTTTGTACTGTGCTGTACTGTACTGTATTGTGCTTTACTGTTTAGCACTGTACTGTACTGCACTGTATTGTGCTTTACTGTTTTGTACTGTACTGTACTGTACTGTATTGTGCTTTACTGTTTTGTACTGTACTGCACTGTATTGTACTGTACTGTATTGTGCTTTACTGTTTTGTACTGTACTGTACTGTACTGTATTGTGCTTTACTGTTTTGTACTGTACTGTACTGTATTGTGCTTTACTGTTTTGTACTGTACTGCGCTGTACTGTATTGTGCTTTACTGTTTTGTACTGTACTGTATTGTGCTTTACTGTTTTGTACTGTAGTGTACTGTGTTGTGCTTTACTGTTTTGTACTGCACTGTACTGTACTGTATTGTGCTTTACTGTTTTGTACTGTACTGTACTGTACTGTATTGTGCTTTACTGTTTTGTACTGTACTGTACTGTATTGTGCTTTACTGTTTTGTACTGTACTGTACTGTACTGTATTGTGCTGTACTGTTTTGTACTGTACTGTACTGTACTGTACTGTATTGTGCTTTACTGTTTTGTACTGTACTGTACTGTACTGTATTGTGCTTTACTGTTTTGTACTGTACTGTACTGTACTGTATTGTCCTTTACTGTTTTGTACTGTGCTGTACTGTACTGTGCTCTACTGTTTTGTACTGTACTGTACTGTACTGTATTGTGCTTTACTGTTTTGTACTGTACTGTACTGTACTGTATTGTGCTTTACTGTTTTGTACTGTACTGTACTGTATTGTGCTTTACTGTTTTGTACTGTACTGCACTGTATTGTACTGTATTGTGCTTTACTGTTTTGTACTGTACTGCACTGTATTGCACTGTATTGTGCTTTACTGTATTGTGCTTTACTGTTTTGCACTGTACTGTACTGTACTGTATTGTGCTTTACTGTTTTGTACTGTACTGTACTGTACTGTATTGTGCTTTACTGTTTTGTACTGTGCTCTACTGTATTGTGCTTTACTGTTTTGTACTGTACTGTACTGTATTGCACTGTATTGTGCTTTACTGTTTTGTACTGTACTGTACTGTGCTTTACTGTTTTGTACTGTACTGTACTGTGTTGTGCTTTACTGTTTTGTACTGCACTGTACTGTACTGTATTGTGCTTTACTGTTTTGTACTGTACTGCGCTGTACTGTATTGTGCTTTACTGTTTTGTACTGTACTGTACTGTATTGTGCTTTACTGTTTTGTACTGTACTGTACTGTGTTGTGCTTTACTGTTTTGTACTGCACTGTACTGTACTGTATTGTGATTTACTGTTTTGTACTGTACTGTACTGTACTGTATTGTGCTTTACTGTTTTGTACTGTACTGTACTGTGTTGTGCTTTACTGTTTTGTACTGTACTGTACTGTATTGTGCTTTACTGTTTTGTACTGCACTGTACTGTACTGTATTGTGCTTTACTGTTTTGTACTGTACTGTACTGTATTGTGCTTTACTGTTTTGTACTGTACTGCACTGTACTGTACTGTGCTTTACTGTTTGGTACTGTACTGTACTGTATTGTGCTTTACTGTTTTGTACTGTACTGTACTGTATTGTGCTTTACTGTTTTGTACTGTACTGTATTGTGCTTTACTGTTTTGTACTGTACTGTACTGTATTGTGCTTTACTGTTTTGTACTGTACTGTACTGTATTGTGCTTTACTGTTTTGTACTGTACTGCACTGTACTGTATTGTGCTTTACTGTTTTGTACTGTACTGTACTGTATTGTGCCTTACTGTTTTGTACTGTACTGTACTGCATTGTGCTTTACTGTTTTGTACTGTACTGTACTGTATTGTGCTTTACTGTTTTGTACTGTACTGTACTGTATTGTGCTTTACTGTTTTGTACTGTACTGTACTGTACTGCATTGTGCTTTACTGTTTTGTACTGTACTGTACTGTACTGTATTGTGCTTTACTGTTTTGTACTGTACTGTACTGTATTGTGCTTTACTGTTTTGTACTGTACTGTACTGTACTGTATTGTGCTTTACTGTTTTGTACTGTACTGTATTGTGCTTTACTGCTTTGCACTGTACTGCACTGTACTGTATTGTGCTTTACTGTTTTGTACTGTACTGTACTGTACTGTATTGTGCTTTACTGTTTTGTACTGTACTGCACTGTACTGTATTGTGCTTTACTGCTTTGCACTGTACTGTACTGTACAGTACTGTACTGTATTGTGCTTTACTGTTTTGTACAGTACTGTACTGTATTGTTCTTTACTGTTTTGTACTGTGCTGTACTGTATTATGCTGCATTGTGCTGTACTGCACTGTACTGTATTGTGCTTTACTGTTTTGTAATGTATTGTACTGTGCTGTACTGTACTGTACTGTATTATATTTGTATTGTACTGCATTGTGCTGTACTGCGATGCATTGTATTGTACTGTACTGCATTATACTGTACTGTACTCCATTGTACTGCATTCTACGGTACTGTACTGTACTGTACTGTTCTGTATTGTATTATATTGTATTGTACTGTAGTGTACTGTATTGTACTGTTCTGTATTGCATTGTTCTGTACTGTACTGTACTGTTCTGTATTGTATTATATTGTATTGTACTGTAGTGTACTGTATTGTACTGTTCTGTATTGCATTGTTCTGTACTGTTCTGTATTGTATTATATTGTATTGTACTGTAGTGTACTGTATTGTACTGTTCTGTATTGCATTGTTCTGTACTGTACTGTACTGTTCTGTATTGTATTATATTGTATTGTACTGTAGTGTACTGTACTGTTCTGTATTGCATTGTTCTGTACTGTACTGTACTGTTCTGTATTGTATTATATTGCATTGTTCTGTACTGTACTGTACTGTTCTGTATTGTATTATATTGTATTGTACTGTAGTGTACTGTATTGTACTGTACTGTATTGCATTGTACTGTACTGTTCTGTATTGCATTGTATTGTACTGTTCTGTTCTGTATTGCATTGTATTGTTCTGTACTGCGCTGTATTGTACTGTTCTGTTCTGTATTGTATTGTTCTGTATTGTATTGTTCGTAATGTATTGTTCTGTATTGTATTGTACTGTATTGTATTGTATTGTACTGTATTGTATTGTACTGTATTGTATTGTATTGTATTGTATTGTTCTGTATTGTACTGTATTGTTCTGTACTGTATTGTATTGTACTGCGCTGTATTGCACTGTACTGTTCTGTATTGTATTGTACTGTACTGTTCTGTACTGTATTATACTGTATTGTATTGTATTGTACTGTATTGTATTGTGCTGTATTGTATTGTACTGTACTGTACGCAATGCATTGTACTGTATTGCATTGTATTGTACTGTATTGTATTGTACTGTATTGTATTGTTTTGTATTGTATTGTATTGTACTGTATTGTATTGTATTGTATTGTACTGTATTGTATTGTATTGTATTGTATTGTATTGTACTGTATTGTATTGTATTGCATTGTATTGTAATGTTATGTATTGCATTGTACTGTATTGTATTGTACTGAATTGTATTGTACTGTACTGTACTGTATTGTACTGGACTGCACTGTATTGTACTGTACTGTTCTGTATTGTATTGTACTACACTGTATTGTATTGTATTGTACTGTATTGTACTGTACTGTGCTGCATTGTACTATATATAATTTAATATCATGATCTATCACCTGTGCCAGATGGTCTAAATCATGGGGTGTTAGGCGGCAGTCTCTCACACTGAGGTAGCTGAGTCCTCCCCTCATTCCATGCAGTAAGGGCCGCAGGCTGTCTCTCAGGCTGCAGCAGGCTAGGTTCAGTCTGCTCAGGGTGGGGATGCTTCCCAGGGCAGCGCCTAGCTCCTCAGGGGCCTGAGCAGGACGTAAAACATCAATGCCATCAGTCAGTCAGTGCAGCCAAAGCCAGACTCATATATGAGCAGGACGTAAGACCTCAATGCCATCAGTCAGTCAGTGCAGCAAAAGCCAGACTCATAAATGAGCAGGACGTAAAACCTCAATGCCATCAATCAGTCAGTGCAGCCAAAGCCAGACTCATATATGAGCAGGACGCAAAACCTCAATGCCATCAGTCAGTCAGTGCAGCACAATGACAGGTGCAGCCAAAGCCAGACTCATATATGAGCAGGACGTAAAACCTCAATGCCATCAGTCAGTCAGTGCAGCCAAAGCCAGACTCATAAATGAGCAGGACGTAAAACCTCAAAGCCATCAGTCAGTCAGTGCAGCCAAAGCCAGACTCATATATGAGCAGGACGCAAAACCTCAATGCCATCAGTCAGTCAGTGCAGCACAATGACAGGTGCAGCCGAAGCCAGACTCATATATGAGCAGGACGCAAAACATCAATGACATCAGGTGCAGCCGAAGCCAGACACGTATCTATATTCACTTCTTCTTCGTCATGGTAGTCAATCTCTCAGTCAGTTTCCTGTAATATGAGCGCATATGCATCATGCTGTCACTATGCGCCTAACTAAGAAATGAGCCCGACATGCCAGTCTTTGGCTGGACAAAAACTTTGTAAGAGTTTCTAGAACAAAGGCAGGAGAATGGACCAGTAAGGCAGAAATATAGTAGATGACAGTAAGCAAAGGGAAAAGGCAGAGTCAGAGAGAGTGACAGATTAGAGGAAGCTACAAGCACAGAACTTCCAGAAGGTGGGGACCTATTTGCATAAAAGACCCCCTGGTGTCGATAAGGGGGCATCTATGTTCACAACCAGCCAGGCTTTAGGGAGATCAGTGTTCGCCTGCACTCACACACAAGCACTCACACATGCAACACCCCCACACACTCACATACAAGCACTCACACATGCAACACTCCCCCCACACACACACACACAAGCACTCACACATGCAACACCCCCCACACACTCACACACAAGCACTCACACATGCAACACCCCCCACACACTCACACACAAGCACTCACACATGCAACACTCCCACACACTCACACACAAGCACTCACACATGCAACACCCCCCACACACTCACACACAAGCACTCACACATGCAACACCCCCCACACACTCACACACATGCAACACTCCCCACACACTCACACACAAGCACGCACACATGCAACACCCCCCACACACTCACATACAAGCACGCACACATGCACCCCCCCCCCACACACACACAAGTACGCACACATGCAACACCCCCCCACACACTCACACACAAGCACGCACACACATGCAACACCCCCCCCCCCCACACACACACACACACACACACACACACACACACACACAGCACGCACACATGCACACGCACACATGCAACACCCCCCCCACACTCACACACAAGCACGCACACATGCAACCCCCCCCCCCCCCCCACACACACACACACACTCACACACAAACCCGCACACATGCAACACCCCCCCGCCCCCAGACACACACACACATAGAGGCTGAGAGCTACCGGCCAGGCTTCAGGGAGATCATTGTTCGCCTGCACGCACACATGCCCCCCCCCCCCCCCCCCCCCCCAGAGCCTGAGAGCTACCAGCCAGGCTTCAGGGAGATCATTGTTCGCCTGCACGCACACATGCCCCCCCCCCCCCACACACACACACAGAGGCTGAGAGCTACCAGCCAGGCTTCAGGTAGATCATTGTTCGCCTGCACGCACACATCCACCCCCCCCCCCCCCCACACACACACACACAGAGGCTGAGAGCTATCAGCCTGGCTTTAGGGAGATCATTGTTCGCCTGCACGCACACATGCCCCCCCCCCCCCACCCCCCACCCCCCCACACACACACAGAGGCTGAGAGCTACCAGCCAGGCTTCAGGGAGATCATTGTTCGCCTGCACGCACACATGCCCCCCCCCCCCCCCCCCACACACACACAGAGGCTGAGAGCTACCGGCCAGGCTTCAGGGAGATCATTGTTCGCCTGCACGCACACATGCCCCCCCCCCCCCTACACACACACACGCACACAGAGGCTGAGAGCTACCAGCCAGGCTTCAGGGAGATCATTGTTCGCCTGCACGCACACATGCCCCCCCCCCCCCCACCCCCCATGCACACACAGAGGCTGAGAGCTACCAGCCAGGCTTCAGGGAGATCAGTGTTCGCCTGCACTCACACACAAGCACGCACACATGCAACCCCCCCCCCCCCCAAGCCACACACACACACACACACAGAGGCTAAGAGCTACAATGTAATTTAATCAGTTAATCAACCATTCATAGAGCAGGTCAGTCATCAATCAGGCAGCCAGTCATTAATCATCAGCTAATTAATCATCATCAATCAATCATCAATCACTGATTGCCTGAGGTCTGATGTCCACATTGATAGCACCGGGCAGACTGAGTGCCCTCAGTGACGTCATCAGGGACAGAGTAGTTGTCAGTCATCAATCATCATCAATCATTATCAATAATCAATCTCTGATCACCTGAGGTCTGATGTCCACGTTGATAGCTCCTGGCAGACTGAGTGCCTTCAGTGACGTCATCATGGACAGTGCAGTGGTCAGTCATCAATCATCATCATCAATCATCAATCATCAATCACTGATCACCTGAGGTCTGATGTCCACGTTGATAGCTCCTGGAAGACTAAGTGCCCTCAGTGACGTCATCAGGGACAGAGTAGTGGTCAGTCATCAATCATCATCAATCATCAATCAATCATCAATCACTGATCACCTGAGGTCTGATGTCCACGTTGATAGCACCTGGCAGACTGAGTGCCCTCAGTGACGTCATCAGGGACAGTGTTGTGGTCAGTCATCAATCATCAATCAATCATCAATCACTGATCACCTGAGGTCTGATGTCCACGTTGATAGCACCTGGCAGACTGAGTGCCCTCAGTGACGTCATCAGGGACAGTGTTGTGGTCAGTGTCGTCCATCTGTCAGGGAACTGACACAATGCAGTGTCCACCATCTCCAGATGACTGATGTGCTGAAATCATCATCACCATCATCATCATCATGAACATCATCATCATCATCATCATCATCATCATGAACTCATCATCAGCAGTAGCACCAGCATCATCATCATCATCATCATCATCATCATCATCACCATCATCATCATCATCATCATCATCATGAACATCATCATCATCATCATCATCATCATTACCATCATCATCACCATCATCATCATCATCATCATCATCATCATCATCATCATCATCATCATCATCAACATCATCATCATCATCAGCAGCAGCAGCAGCAGCATCATCATCATCATCATCAGCAGCAGCAGCAGCATAATCATCATCATCATCACCATCATCACCATCATCATGGTCATCATCATGAACATCATCATCATCATCATCATCATCATCATCACCATCATCATTATCATCATCATTACCATCATCATCATCATCATCATCATCATCATCATCATCATCATAATCATCATCATCGTCATCGTCATCGTCATCGTCGTCATCATCATCATCATCATCATCATCATCATCATCATCATCGTCGTCATCATCATCATCATCATCATCATCATCATCATCATCATCATCATCGTCGTCATCGTCATCGTTGTCGTCATCATCATCGTCATCGTCATCATCATCATCATCATCATCATCGTCGTCATCATCATCATCATCATCATCATCATCATCGTCGTCGTCGTTATCATCATCATCATCATCATCATCATCATCATCATCATCATCATCATCATCATCATCATCATCATCATCATCATCATCATCATCACCATCATCATCATCATCATCATCATCATCATCATCATCATCATCATCATCGTTATCATCGTCGTTGTCATCCTCATCGTCGTCATCCTCATCCTCATCATGATACCTCAGCCTGTAGCATGGTGTGTAGACCCCTATCTTAATGACCAATCACCACTATCTTCATGACCAGTGACCACTATCTTAATTACACCTATCTTAATGACCAGTGACCACTATCTTAATAAACAATCACCACTATCTTCATGACCAGTGACCACTATCTTAATTACACCTATCTTAATAACCAGTGACCACTATCTTAATAAACAATCACCACTATCTTCATGACCAGTGACCACCAATCTTAATGACCAATCACCACTATCTTAATGACCAGTGACCAATAATCTTAATGACCAATCACCACTATCTTCATGACCAGTGACCACTATCTTAATTACACCTATCTTAATGACCAGTGACCACTATCTTAATAAACAATCACCACTATCTTCATGACCAGTGACCACTATCTTAATGACCAGTGACCCCTATCTTAATGACCAACGACTCCTATCTTAATGACCAGTGACACCTATCTTAATGACCAATAACCCCTATCTTAATGACCAATGACCCCAATCTTAATCACCAATGACCCCTATCTTAATTACCAGTGACCCCTTTCCTAATGACCAGTGACCCCTATCTTAATGACCAATGACCCCTATCTTAATTACCAGTGACCCCTTTCCTAATGACCAGTGACCCCTATCTTAATCACCAATAACCCCTATCTTAATTACCAGTGACCCCTATCTTAATGACCAGTGACCCCTATCTTAATGACCAGTGACCCCTATCTTAATGACCAGTGACCCCTATCTTAATGACCAATGACCCCTATCTTAATGACCAGTGACACCTATCTTAATGACCAGTGGCCACTATCTTAATGACCAATGACCCCTATCTTAATGACCAGTGACCCCTATCTTAATGACCAGTGGCCACTATCTTAATGACCAATGACCCCAATCTTAATTACCAGTGACACCTATCTTAATGACCAGTGGCTCCTATCTTAATGACCAGTGGCTCCTATCTTAATTACCAGTGGCTCCTATCTTAATGACCAGTGGCCACTATCTTAATGACCAGTGACCCCTTTCTTAATGACTAGTGACCCCTATCTTAATGACCAATGACCCCTATCTTAATGACCAGTGACTCCTATCTTAATGACCACCAGTGACCCCTATCTTAATGACCAGCGACACCTATCTTAATGACCAGTGACACCTATCTTAATGACCAATAACCCCTATCTTAATGACCAATGACCCCTCAATCAATCAATCAATCAATAACTTTAATGATCCCTGGGGAAATTACAAAGCACATTCACAGGCTCGACAAACAAACAATACTAAAACATACATTATATATAACTCAAACATCACAGAGGGAAACAGCAAAAACATTTAACATCGTCCAATGAATAAAATGTAGACATTGATTAAATTTACATATAAAATATTAGGACAGAGGAAAACAGTAAATACATTAACATCGTCCAATAAATAAAATGTAAATATTAATTAAATTTACATTAAGATATTAAGAGCACACATACAAAAGATAAGATATTAAAGCAGTATGCATAAATCGAACATCACAAAGGAATTTATAAAGCAAAAGCATACATCAGTGTCATATAATTAAAAGGAAAACTGTATGATTAAAACATTATCCCGTCCCCCTGCTCCGCTCCCCCCTAACCCACCCCCTTTTCCCCCAACCCCCCTTTCCTCCTTCTCCTCCCCCCCCCCCCCCCCACACACACACCCACCCACACGTTCACACTCACACTCACACACACACCAACACCACCGTGCACATGTACCGGTCAATCTAGTCAGTCTGCATTCTGATTGTACAGACGAATGGCAGAGGGAAGGAATGAATTCAGGTGCCTTGATGTTCTTGCACGTGGGGCTCGCAGTCTGTCGCTTCTGTCCGATCGTCTGCTGTCTATGTCGTCATGTAAAGGATGTGTCTCGTCAGTCATTATCGTCTTCAGTTTGTCGGTCAGTTTTCTAGTGTACATGTCGTCGAAGTTTTGTTGTCTTTTCCCCACCACCCCACCAGCCTTCTTTATAACTTTCTCTAGTCGACCTTTATCTTGTTTAGAAATATTCCCTCCCCAACACACTGCACCAAACGTTAAAACACTACAGATAACAGAAGAATAAAACATTTGTAGGATTTCAGAGCGAACATTAAAAGATCTCATCTTACGTATGCAATACATGCGACTATTTAGTTTTCTTAAAAGAGCACTGGAATGTTCATGCCAGGAGAGTTTTTTTTATCAATGGTCACACCGAGATATTTATATGAATCGACTTGCTCCACTATTCGATTCATATATCTTAATGACCAGTGACTCCTATCTTAATGACCAACGACTCCTATCTTAATGACCAGTGACACCTATCTTAATGACTAATAACCCCTATCTTAATGACCAATGACCCCAATCTTAATGCCCAGTGACCCCTATCTTAATGACCAGTGACACCTATCTTAATGACCAGTGACTCCTATCTTAATTACCAGTGGCTACTATCTTAATGACCAGTGACCCCTATCTTAATGACCAATGACCCCTAACTTAATGACATACCAGTGACCCCTATCTTAATGACCAATGACCCCTATCTTAATGACCAGTGACCCCTATCTTAATGACCAGTGACCCCTATCTTAATGACCAGTGACCCCTATCTTAATGACCAGTGACCCCTATCTTAATGACCAGTGGCCCCTATCTTAATGACCAATGACCCCTATCTTAATGACAAGTGACCCCTATCTTAATGACTAGTGGCCACTATCTTAATGACCAATGACCCCTATCTTAATGACCAGTGACCCCTATCTAAATGACCAGTGACCCCTATCTTAATGACCTCTCTGACCTGTGGTTGTAGCATGGTGTGTAGAACACTGAGGTCCAGGGGTCGCTCTGTCCCATTATCAATCCACCCCTATCTTACTGACCAGTGACCCCTATCTTACTGACCTGTGACCCCTATCTTACTGACCCGTGACCCCTATCTTACTGACCCGTGACCCCTATCTTACTGACCCGTGACCCCTATCTTACTGACCAGTGACCCCTATCTTACTGACCAGTGACCCCTATCTTACTGACCAGTGACCCCTATCTTACTGACCAGTGACCCCTATCTTACTGACCAGTGACCCCTATCTTACTGACCAGTGACCCCTATCTCTGACCTGTGGTTGTAGCATGGTGTGTAGAACACTGAGGTCCAGGGGTCGCTCTGTCCCATTATCAACCCACAGGCGTTTGACCCGGAAGTTGAAGGGAGTCTTGACCTGCAAACACAGACCAATGGCTGCGTCCTCCCTAGTCACGTGACAGTCCAGCTCCACTGTGATTGGCCCTGTTTGAAAAGCGTTAGGGCCAACAATATAGTGACAGTCCAACTCCACTGTGATTGGTCCTGGTTTTTTTAAAAAGCGTTAGGGCCAACAACATAGTGACAGTCCAACTCCATTGTGATTGGCCCTGTTTAAAAAGCGTTAGGGCCAACAATATGGGGACAGTCCAGCTCCACTGTGATTGGTCCTGTTCAAAAAGCGTTAGGGCCAACAACATAGTGACAGTCCAACTCCACTGTGATTGGCCCTGTTTAAAAAGCGTTAGGGCCAACAATATGGGGACAGTCCAGCTCCACTGTGGAACAATATAGTGACAGTCCACTGTGATTGGCCCTGTATAAAAAGCGTTAGGGCCAACAACATAGTGACAGTCCACTGTGATTGGCCCTGTATAAAAAGCGTTAGGGCCAACAACATAGTGACAGTCCACTGTGATTGGCCCTGTATAAAAAGCGTTAGGGCCAACAACATAGTGACAGTCCACTGTGATTGGCCCTGTATAAAAAGCGTTAGGGCCAACAATATAGTGACAGTCCACTGTGATTGGCCCTGTATAAAAAGCGTTAGGGCCAACAACATAGTGACAGTCCAGCTCCACTGTGGAACAATATAGTGACAGTCCATTGTGATTGGCCCTGTATAAAAAGCGTTAGGGCCAACAACATAGTGACAGTCCAGCTCCACTGTGATTGGCCCTGGTTGAAAAGCGTTAGGGCCAACAACATAGTGACAGTCCACTGTGATTGGTCCTGTTCAAAAGCGTTAGGGCCAACAACATAGTGACAGTCCAGCTCCACTGTGATTGGTTCTGTTCAAATGCGTTAGGGCCAACAATATAGTGACAGTCCACTGTGATTGGTCCTGTTCAAAAGCGTTAGGGCCAACAATATAGTGACAGTCCACTGTGATTGGTCCAGTTCAAAAGCGTTAGGGCCAACAACATAGTGACAGTCCAGCTCCACTGTGATTGGTCCTGTTCAAAAGCGTTAGGGCCAACAATATAGTGACAGTCCACTGTGATTGGTCCAGTTCAAAAGCGTTAGGGCCAACAAAATAGTGACAGTCCAGCTCCACTGTGATTGGTCCTGTTCAAAAGCGTTAGGGCCAACAACATAGTGACAGTCCAGCTCCACTGTGATTGGTCCTGTTCAAATGCGTTAGGGCCAACAATATAGTGACAGTCCAGCTCCACTGTGATTGGTCCTGTTTGAAAAGCGTTAGGGCCAACAATATAGTGACAGTCCAGCTCCACTGTGATTGGTCCTGTTCAAAAGCGTTAGGGCCAACAATATAGTGACAGCCCAGCTCCACTGTGATTGGTCCTGTTTGAAAAGCGTTAGGGCCAACAATATAGTGACAGTCCAGCTCCACTGTGATTGGTCCTGTTTAAAAAAAAGCGTTAGGGCCAACAATATAGTGACAGTCCACTGTGATTGGTCCTGTTCAAAAGCGTTAGGGACAACAACATAGTGACAGACCAGCTCCACTGTGATTGGCCCTGGTTGAAAAGCGTTAGGGCCAACAATATAGTGACAGTCCACTGTGATTGGTCCTGTTCAAAAGCGTTAGGGCCAACAATATAGTGACAGTCCAGCTCCACTGTGGAACAATATAGTGACAGTCCACTGTGATTAGTCCTGTTCAAAAGCGTTAGGGCCAACAATATAGTGACAGTCCAGCTCCACTGTGGAACAATATAGTGACAGTCCACTGTGATTGGCCCTGTTTGAAAAGCGTTAGGGCCAACAATATAGTGACAGTCCAGCTCCACTGTGGAACAACATAGTGACAGTCCACTGTGATTGGCCCTGTTTGAAAAGCGTTAGGGCCAACAATATAGTGACAGTCCAGCTCCACTGTGGAACAATATAGTGACAGTCCACTGTGATTGGCCCTGGTTGAAAAGCGTTAGGGCCAACAATATAGTGACAGTCCAGCTCCACTGTGATTGGCCCTGGTTGAAAAGCGTTAGGGCCAACAATATAGTGACAGTCCAGCTCCACTGTGATTGGCCCTGTTCAAAAGCGTTAGGGCCAACAATATAGTGACAGTCCAGCTC
>CM065700.1:51566864-51584364 GCA_017654935.2 Phymorhynchus buccinoides | reverse complement strand
GAGAGAGAGAGAGAGAGAGAGAGAGAGAGAGAGAGACACACACACACACACAGACACAGACACAGACACAAACAGACATACACAGAGGTAGATCAGCACACACACACGCATGCACGCACACACACACGCACACGCACACGCGCACACGCACACGCACACGCACACACACACACACACACGCACGCACACGCGCGCACGCACACACACGCGCACACGCACATGCGCACGCACACGCACACGCACGCACACGCACACGCACGCACGCACACGCACACACACACACACACACACACACACACACACACACACACACACACACACACACACATATATCAATGCACCCCAGTCCCCCGTCCTCCACTCCGTGGGGAGTGAAGGAAATAGTTCACCACCTTCTGGAAGTTTTGTGCTTGTGACTTCCTCTAATCTGTCACTCTCTTTCAAGTCTTTGACTGCCTTTTGCCTTTGCTTAAGGGCCTGCTACACTACATACGATTCGCTGTCACGTGAAATTCATGTATTCATAATACTAATACTTAGTATTTATATAGCGCCTTTCCTTAGAATTAAACTCAAGGCGCTCACATTCACTGATTCATACGCAATTGGGCTAGCATACACATTCATTCGATCATCATCTAATTGATGTGAGAGTTACGGAGAGAAAGCCCTTTGAAACAAGTGAGTTTTCATTTGGGTTTTGAAAGCGGGAACCCTAGTGCTGATTGGTGACGGAGTTGAACAGGCAAGGAGTTCCACACAGTGAGGGTGCAAAAACTAAAACTGCGTTGTCCAAAATACTTTAAATTCACTTTAGAATTTTCAACAGTTTTGCATGGGAAAATCGGAGTGAGCGAGAAGGAGTGTAAGTTTGGAGTCTACTTGAGTACATAGAGCGAAAGTAGTAGAAATATTTTTAGATGCAAGTATTTCACATGAATCATGAGTCGCGTCGTCACAATCGCATCGCATTGACATGGAATCGTATGTAGTGTAGCAGGATCTTTACTGTCATCTACTGTCTTTCCGCCTTACCGGTCCATTCTCCTGCCTTTGTTCTAGAAACTCTTACAAAGATTTTCTCCAGCCAAAGACGAAAATGCTGGGCATTACTGTTAGTTAGGAACATAACGGCAGTATGAAGCATCTTCACTCATACGACAGGAAACCGTCTGAGTGATCTACAAGTAGGCCTACCTACGCACGTACACTTAGTAGTATACTAAGATAATGAATGTGCAATGCTGTTAACTGCTATCATAAAGTTCATTATCATTATTGTTTTATTATTATTTTCGGCCTATACTGTTGATTTATTTCGTGACATTGTTTTGATGAAGGCATTGACTGTTGGCTTCATGGCCTAGTGCTGCATGTGACATTGTTTTGATGAAGGCATTGACTGTTGGCTTCATGGCCTAGTGCTGCATGTGACATTGTTTTGATGAAGGCATTGACTGTTGGCTTCATGGCCTAGTGATGCATCTAATCTATCGGTATGTTTCGTTGGGAGACAAAGCGCAAAGTGCTTAAAGATATGTGACACATTGTTTTGAATCTGATGAAATATCCGTATTTTTGTATCAGACATTTGATCAGATTCGTGTATAGGGATCTACGCGAATAAAGATTCGCTTAGACAATGGTATTTCATCAAAATCATGCCTTACAGACGTCGTGACAGATAGTCGTAGGACTAAAATTGTCTGTGTGAGTCAGCCCCTTTGTGCTTTACCTATGTCCTGGGTGAGCAGACTGTGGATGAACTGTGTGTCCCTGTGTGCTGGGCTGATCCATAGAACAGGCAGCTGAAGCAGTTCACGACACAGCTGGACATCTGGACAACAACATAATCTATATCAATGAACCCGTGGTCAGCAGCATCAGATGAACTGTGTGTCCCTGTGTGCTGGACTGGTCCACAGAACAGGCAGCTGAAGCAGTTCACGACACAGCTGGACATCTGGACAACACAGTTAATATCAATGAACCTATGGTCAGATGAACATCTGCACAACAACATAATCTGTATCAATGAACCTGTGGTCAGCTGAACATCTGGACAACACAGTTAATATCAATGAACCTGTGGTCAGCTGAACATCTGGAAAACACCATAATCTATATCAATGAACCTATGGTCAGCTGAACGTCTGGACAACAACATAATCTACCTCAAAGAACCTGTGGTCAGCATCATCAGATGAACTCTGTATCCCTGTGTGCTGGACTGATCCACAGAACAGGCAGCTGAAGCAGTTCACGACACAGCTGAACATCTGGACAACAACACAGTTAATATTAATGAACCTGTAGTCAGCTGAGCATCTGGACAACAACATAATCTGTATCAATGAACCTGTGGTCAGCATCATCAGATGAACGCTGTGTCCCTGTGCGCTGGACTGATCCACAGAACAGGCAGCTGAATATCTGGACAACAACACAGTTAATATCAATGAACCTGTGGTCAGCTGAACATCTGGACAACAACATAATATATATCAATGAACCTGTGGTCAGCATCATCAGATGAACTCTGTGTCCCTGTGCGCTGGACTGATCCATAGAACAGGCAGCGGAACATCTGGACAACAACACAGTTAATATCAATGAACCTGTGGTCAGCTGAACATCTGGACAACAACACAGTTAATATCAATGAACATGTGGTCAGCTGAACATCTGGACAACAACACAGTTAATATCAATGAACCTGTGGTCAGCTGAACATCTGGACAACAACACAGTTAATATCAATGAACCTGTGGTCAGCTGAACATCTGGACAACAACATAATCTATATCAATGAACCTGTGGTCAGCTGAACATCTGGACAACACAGTTAATATCAATGAACATGTGGTCAGCTGAACATCTGGACAACAACATAATCTGTATCAATGAACCTGTGGTCAGCTGAACATCTGGACAACAACATAATCTATATCAATGAACCTGTGGTCAGCTGAACATCTGGACAACACAGTTAATATCAATGAACATGTGGTCAGCTGAACGTCTGCACAACAACACAGTTAATATCAATGAACCTGTGGTCAGCTGAACATCTGGCCAACAACACAGTTAATATCAATGAACCTGTGGTCAGCTGAACATCTGGCCAACAACATAATCTGTATCAATGAACCTGTGGTCAGCTGAACATCTGGCCAACAACATAATCTGTATCAATGAACCTGTGGTCAGCTGAACATCTGGACAACACAGTTAATATCAATGAACCTGTCGATGGCTTGGAGTCAAAACGGACTATCTTTAGATAGTCCATTGACGTATTGTTGGATTTAGTACAGAAACTAATAACTTGTATCAAACAAAGACTGCAGAAATATAAAAAGGGGGTTTTGCTTTTTATATTTCAGCAGTCTTTTTTTTATACAAGATATTAGTTTTCGTAATAAATTCAATAATATGTCAATGGACTATCTAAAGATAGTCCGTTTTGACTCCAAGCCATCGCTGTGGTCTGCTGAACGTCTGGACAACAACACAGTTAATATCAATGAACATGTGGTCAGCTGAACATCTGGACAACACAGTTAATATCAATGAACCTGTGGTCAGCTGAACGTCTGAACAACAACACAGTTAATATCAATGAACATGTGGTCAGCTGAACATCTGGCCAACAACATAATCTATATCAATGAACCTGTGATCAGCATCATCATATGAACTGTGTTGATCAGACCTCTCTGTATGTCACATTATACTATGTTACGTTCTGTTACATTACACCTGATGGCTGTGTGTTAATCAAACCTCTCTGTATGTTACATTATACTATGTTACGTTCTGTTACATTACACCTGATGGCTGTGTGTTGATCAGACCTCTCTGTATGTCACATTATACTATGTTACGTTCTGTTACATTACACTTGATGGCTGTGTGTTAATCAAACCTCTCTGTATGTTACATTATACTATGTTACGTTCTGTTACGTTACACCTGATGGCTATGTGTTAATCAAACCTCTCTGTATGCTACATTATACTATGTTACGTTCTGTTACATTACACCTGATGGCTGTGTGTTGATCAGACCTCTCTGTATGTCAAATTATACTATGTTACGTTCTGTTACATTACACCTGATGGCTGTGTGTTAATCAAACCTCTCTGTATGTTACATTATACTATGTTACGTTCTGTTACATTACACCTGATGGCTGTGTGTTGATCAGACCTCTCTGTATGTTACATTATACTATGTTACGTTCTGTTACATTACACCTGATGGCTATGAGTTGATCAAACCTCTCTGTATGTTACAGTATACTATGTTGCGTTATGTTACATTACACCTGATGGCTATGTGTTGATCAAACCTCTCTGTATGTTACATTATACTATGTTACGTTCTGTTACATTACACCTGATGGCTGTGTGTTGATCAAACCTCTCTGTATGTTACATTATACTATGTTACGTTCTGTTACATTACACCTGATGGCTGTGTGTTGATCAAACCTCTCTGTATGTTACATTATACTATGTTACGTTCTGTTACATTACACCTGATGGCTGTGTGTTGATCAAACCTCTCTGTATGTTACATTATACTATGTTACGTTCTGTTACATTACACCTGATGGCTGTGTGTTGATCAGACCTCTCTGTATGTTACATTATACTATGTTACGTTCTGTTACATTACACCTGATGGCTGTGTGTTAATCAGACCTCTCTGTATGTTACATTATACTATGTTACGTTCTGTTACATTACACCTGATGGCTATGTGTTGATCAAACCTCTCTGTATGTTACATTATACTATGTTACGTTCTGTTACATTACACTTGATGGCTGTGTGTTGATCAGACCTCTCTGTATGTTACATTATACTATGTTACGTTCTGTTACATTACACCTGATGGCTATGTGTTGATCAGAACTCTCTGTATGTCACATTATACTATGTTACGTTCTGTTACATTACACCTGATGGCTGTGTGTTGATCAGACCTCTCTGTATGTTACATTATACTATGTTACGTTCTGTTACATTACACCTGATGGCTATGTGTTGATCAAACCTCTCTGTATGTTACATTATACTATGTTACGTTGTGTTACATTACACTTGATGGCTGTGTGTTGATCAGACCTCACTAAATG
Source organism: Phymorhynchus buccinoides (assembly GCA_017654935.2). Classification (NCBI taxonomy): domain Eukaryota; kingdom Metazoa; phylum Mollusca; class Gastropoda; order Neogastropoda; family Raphitomidae; genus Phymorhynchus; species Phymorhynchus buccinoides. Next base: position 51,579,218 of record CM065700.1, on the reverse strand, counting down.
TTACATTATACTATGTTACGTTCTGTTGCATTACACCTGATGGCTATGTGTTGATCAGACCTCTCTGTATGTCACATTATACTACATGTTACGTTCTGTTACATTACATCTGATGGCTGTGTGTTGATCAGACCTCTCTGTATGTCACATTATACTATGTTACGTTCTGTTACATTACACCTGATGGCTGTGTGTTGATCAGACCTCTCTGTATGTTACATTATACTATGTTACGTTCTGTTACATTACACCTGATGGCTATGTGTTGATCAGACCTCTCTGTATGTCACATTATACTATGTTACGTTCTGTTACATTACACCTGATGGCTGTGTGTTGATCAGACCTCTCTGTATGTTACATTATACTATGTTACGTTCTGTTACATTACACCTGATGGCTATGTGTTGATCAAACCTCTCTGTATGTTACATTATACTATGTTACGTTCTATTACATTACACTTGATGGCTGTGTGTTGATCAGACCTCTCTGCATGTTACATTATACTATGTTACGTTCTGCTACATTACACATGATGGCTGTGTGTTGATCAAGCCTCTCTGTATGTTTCATTATACTATGTTACGTTCTGTTACATTACACCTGATGGCTGTGTGTTGATCAGACCTCTCTGTATGTTACATTATACTATGTTGCGTTCTGTTACATTACACCTGATGGCTGTGTGTTGATCAAGCCTCTCTGTATGTTTCATTATACTATGTTACGTTCTGTTACATTACACCTGATGGCTATGTGTTGATCAAACCTCTCTGTATGTTACATTATACTATGTTGCGTTCTGTTACATTACACCTGATGACTATGTGTTGATCAGACCTCTCTGTATGTCACATTATACTATGTTACGTTCTGTTACATTACACCTGATGGCTGTGTGTTGATCAAACCTCTCTGTATGTTACATTATACTATGTTACGTTCTGTTACATTACACCTGATGGCTATGTGTTGATCAGACCTCTCTGTATGTCACATTATACTATGTTACGTTCTGTTACATTACACCTGATGGCTGTGTGTTGATCAGACCTCTCTGTATGTCACATTATACTATGTTACGTTCTGTTACGTTACACCTGATGGCTATGTGTTGATCAGACCTCTCTGTATGTTACATTATACTATGTTGCGTTCTGTTACATTACACCTGATGGCTGTGTGTTGATCAGACCTCTCTGTATGTTACATTATACTATGTTACGTTCTGTTACATTACACCTGATGGCTGTGTGTTGATCAAGCCTCTCTGTATGTCACATTATACTATGTTACGTTCTGTTACATTACACCTGATGGCTGTGTGTTGATCAAACCTCTCTGTATGTTACATTATACTATGTTACGTTCTGTTACATTACACCTGATGGCTGTGTGTTGATCAGACCTCTCTGTATGTTACATTATACTATGTTACGTTCTGTTACATTACACCTGATGGCTGTGTGTTGATCAGACCTCTCTGTATGTTACATTATACTATGTTACGTTCTGTTACATTACACCTGATGGCTATGTGTTGATCAAACCTCTCTGTATGTTACATTATACTATGTTACGTTCTGTTACATTACACTTGATGGCTGTGTGTTGATCAGACCTCTCTGTATGTTACATTATACTATGTTACGTTCTGTTACATTACACCTGATGGCTGTGTGTTGATCAGACCTCTCTGTATGTTACATTATACTATGTTACGTTCTGTTACATTACACCTGATGGCTATGTGTTGATCAGACCTCTCTGTATGTTTATATTGTTATTCTGTTACATTATGATGGCTATGTGTTGATCAGTTCTGTATACATTATACTACCTTCTGTTACATGATGGCTGTGTGTTGATCAGACCTCTCTGTATGTTACATTATACTATGTTACGTTCTGTTACATTACACCTGATGGCTGTGTGTTGATCAGACCTCTCTGTATGTTACATTATACTATGTTACGTTCTGTTACATTACACCTGATGGCTATGTGTTGATCAGACCTCTCTGTATGTCACATTATACTATGTTACGTTCTGTTACATTACACCTGATGGCTGTGTGTTGATCAGACCTCTCTGTATGTTACATTATACTATGTTACGTTCTGTTACATTACACTTGATGGCTGTGTGTTGATCAAACCTCTCTGTATGTTACATTATACTACACCTGTTACGTTCATTATACTATGTTACATTACATTACTGATGGCTGTGTGTTGATCAGACCTCTCTGTATGTTACATTATACTATGTTACGTTCTGTTACATTACACCTGATGGCTGTGTGTTGATCAAACCTCTCTGTATGTTACATTATACTATGTTACGTTCTGTTACATTACACCTGATGGCTGTGTGTTGATCAGACCTCTCTGTATGTTACATTATACTGATGGCTATGTTGTTCTGTTTACTATTACACCTGATGGCTGTGTGTTGATCAGACCTCTCTGTATGTTACATTATACTATGTTACGTTCTGTTACATTACACCTGATGGCTGTGTGTTGATCAAACCTCTCTGTATGTTACATTATACTATGTTACGTTCTGTTACATTACACCTGATGGCTATGTGTTGATCAGACCTCTCTGTATGTCACATTATACTATGTTACGTTCTGTTACATTACACCTGATGGCTGTGTGTTGATCAGACCTCTCTGTATGTTACATTATACTATGTTACGTTCTGTTACATTACACCTGATGGCTGTGTGTTGATCAGACCTCTCTGTATGTTACATTATACTATGTTACGTTCTGTTACATTACACCTGATGGCTGTGTGTTGATCAGACCTCTCTGTATGTTACATTATACTATGTTACGTTCTGTTACATTACACTTGATGGCTGTGTGTTGATCAAGCCTCTCTGTATGTTACATTATACTATGTTACGTTCTGTTACATTACACCTGATGGCTGTGTGTTGATCAAACCTCTCTGTATGTTACATTATACTATGTTACGTTCTGTTACATTACACCTGATGGCTGTGTGTTGATCAGACCTCTCTGTATGTTACATTATACTATGTTACGTTCTGTTACATTACACCTGATGGCTGTGTGTTGATCAAACCTCTCTGTATGTTACATTATACTATGTTACGTTCTGTTACATTACACCTGATGGCTGTGTGTTGATCAGACCTCTCTGTATGTCACATTATACTATGTTACGTTCTGTTACATTACACCTGATGGCTGTGTGTTGATCAGACCTCTCTGTATGTTACATTATACTATGTTACGTTCTGTTACATTACACCTGATGGCTGTGTGTTGATCAGACCTCTCTGTATGTCACATTATACTATGTTACGTTCTGTTACATTACACCTGATGGCTATGTGTTGATCAGACCTCTCTGTATGTCACATTATACTATGTTACGTTCTGTTACATTACACCTGATGGCTGTGTGTTGATCAGACCTCTCTGTATGTCACATTATACTATGATGGCTGTGTGTTGTGTTGATCAGACCTCTCTGTATGTTACATTATACTATGTTACGTTCTGTTACATTACACCTGATGGCTGTGTGTTGATCAAACCTCTCTGTATGTTACATTATACTATGTTACGTTCTGTTACATTACACCTGATGGCTGTGTGTTGATCAGACCTCTCTGTATGTTACATTATACTATGTTACGTTCTGTTACATTACACCTGATGGCTATCACCTCTCTGTATGTCTATGTGTTGACATTACACCAAACCTCTCTGTATGTTACATTACTATTATTCTGTTACATTACTATGTTACAGTTCTGTTACATTACACACTGATGGCTGTGTGTTGATCAGACCTCTCTGTATGTTACATTATACTATGTTACGTTCTGTTACATTACACCTGATGGCTGTGTGTTGATCAGACCTCTCTGTATGTTACATTATACTATGTTACGTTCTGTTACATTACACCTGATGGCTGTGTGTTGATCAGACCTCTCTGTATGTTACATTATACTATGTTACGTTCTGTTACATTACACCTGATGGCTATGTGTTGATCAAACCTCTCTGTATGTTACATTATACTATGTTACGTTCTGTTACATTACACCTGATGGCTGTGTGTTGATCAGACCTCTCTGTATGTTACATTATACTATGTTACGTTCTGTTACATTACACCTGATGGCTGTGTGTTGATCAGACCTCTCTGTATGTTACATTATACTATGTTACGTTCTGTTACATTACACCTGATGGCTGTGTGTTGATCAGACCTCTCTGTATGTTACATTATACTATGTTACATTACACCTGATGGCTGTGTGTTGATCAGACCTTGGCTATGTGTTGATCAGACCTCTCTGTATGTCACATTATACTATGTTACGTTCTGTTACATTACACCTGATGGCTGTGTGTTGATCAGACCTCTCTGTATGTTACATTATACTATGTTACGTTCTGTTACATTACACCTGATGGCTGTGTGTTGATCAGACCTCTCTGTATGTCACATTATACTATGTTACGTTCTGTTACATTACACCTGATGGCTGTGTGTTGATCAAACCTCTCTGTATGTTACATTATACTATGTTACGTTCTGTTACATTACACCTGATGGCTGTGTGTTGATCAGACCTCTCTGTATGTTACATTATACTATGTTACGTTCTGTTACATTACACCTGATGGCTGTGTGTTGATCAAACCTCTCTGTATGTTACATTATACTATGTTACGTTCTGTTACATTACACCTGATGGCTGTGTGTTGATCAAACCTCTCTGTATGTCACATTATACTATGTTACGTTCTGTTACATTACACCTGATGGCTGTGTGTTGATCAGACCTCTCTGTATGTTACATTATACTATGTTACGTTCTGTTACATTACACCTGATGGCTGTGTGTTGATCAGACCTCTCTGTATGTTACATTATACTATGTTACGTTCTGTTACATTACACCTGATGGCTGTGTGTTGATCAGACCTCTCTGTATGTTACATTATACTATGTTACGTTCTGTTACATTACACCTGATGGCTGTGTGTTGATCAGACCTCTCTGTATGTTACATTATACTATGTTACGTTCTGTTACATTACACCTGATGGCTGTGTGTTGATCAGACCTCTCTGTATGTTACATTATACTATGTTACGTTCTGTTACATTACACCTGATGGCTGTGTGTTGATCAGACCTCTCTGTATGTTACATTATACTATGTTACGTTCTGTTACATTACACCTGATGGCTGTGTGTTGATCAGACCTCTCTGTATGTCACATTATACTATGTTACGTTCTGTTACATTACACCTGATGGCTGTGTGTTGATCAGACCTCTCTGTATGTTACATTATACTATGTTACGTTCTGTTACATTACACCTGATGGCTGTGTGTTGATCAAACCTCTCTGTATGTTACATTATACTATGTTACGTTCTGTTACATTACACCTGATGGCTGTGTGTTGATCAGACCTCTCTGTATGTTATTATACTATGTTACGTTCTGTTACATTACACTTGATGGCTGTGTGTTGATCAGACCTCTCTGTATGTTACATTATACTATGTTACGTTCTGTTACATTACATCTGATGGCTGTGTGTTGATCAGACCCTCTCTGTATGTTACATTATACTATGTTACAAACCTTCTGTTACATTACACCTGATGGCTATGTGTTGATCAGACCTCTCTGTATGTCACATTATACTATGTTACGTTCTGTTACATTACACCTGATGGCTGTGTGTTGATCAGACCTCTGTATGTTACTTATACTATGTTACATTATACTATGTTATCGTTCTGTATGTTACATTACACGTTCTATTACTTACACTTGATGGCTGTGTGTTAATCAAACCTCTCTGTATGTTACATTATACTATGTTACGTTCTGTTACATTACACCTGATGGCTATGTGTTGATCAGACCTCTCTGTATGTTACATTATACTATGTACTATGTTACGTTCTGTTACATTACACCTGATGGCTGTGTGTTGATCAAACCTCTCTGTATGTTACATTATACTATGTTACGTTCTGTTACATTACACCTGATGGCTGTGTGTTGATCAGACCTCTCTGTATGTCACATTATACTATGTTACGTTCTGTTACATTACACCTGATGGCTATGTGTTGATCAGACCTCTCTGTATGTCACATTATACTATGTTACGTTCTGTTACATTACACCTGATGGCTGTGTGTTGATCAGACCTCTCTGTATGTTACATTATACTATGTTACGTTCTGTTACTGATGGCTATGTGTTGATCAGACCTCTCTGTATGTCACATTATACTACATTATACTATGTTTTATCGTTCTCTGTATGTCACATTATACTATGTTTGTTCTTACATTACACCTGATGGCTGTGTGTTGATCAGACCTCTCTGTATGTTACATTATACTATGTTACGTTCTGTTACATTACACCTGATGGCTGTGTGTTGATCAAGCCTCTCTGTATGTTACATTATACTATGTTACGTTCTGTTACATTACACCTGATGGCTGTGTGTTGATCAGACCTCTCTGTATGTTACATTATACTATGTTACGTTCTGTTACATTACACCTGATGGCTGTGTGTTGATCAAGCCTCTCTGTATGTTACATTATACTATGTTACGTTCTGTTACATTACACCTGATGGCTGTGTGTTGATCAAACCTCTCTGTATGTTACATTATACTATGTTACGTTCTGTTACATTACACCTGATGGCTGTGTGTTGATCAAACCTCTCTGTATGTTACATTATACTATGTTACGTTCTGTTACATTACACCTGATGGCTGTGTGTTGATCAAACCTCTCTGTATGTTACATTATACTATGTTACGTTCTGTTACATACATTACACCTTGTGTGTTGATCAGACCTCTCTGTATGTTACATTATACTATGATGGCTTACACCTGATGTGTGTTGATCAAACCTCTCTGTATGTTACATTATACTATGTTACGTTCTGTTACATTACACCTGATGGCTGTGTGTTGATCAGACCTCTCTGTATGTTACATTATACTATGTTACGTTCTGTTACATTACACCTGATGGCTGTGTGTTGATCAGACCTCTCTGTATGTTACATTATACTATGTTACGTTCTGTTACATTACACCTGATGGCTATGTGTTGATCAGACCTCTCTGTATGTTACATTATACTATGTTACGTTCTGTTACATTACACCTGATGGCTGTGTGTTGATCAGACCTCTCTGTATGTTACATTATACTATGTTACGTTCTGTTACATTACACCTGATGGCTGTGTGTTGATCAAACCTCTCTGTATGTTACATTATACTATGTTACGTTCTATTACATTACACCTGATGGCTGTGTGTTGATCAGACCTCTCTGTATGTTACATTATACTATGTTACGTTCTGTTACATTACACCTGATGTCTGTGTGTTGATCAAACCTCTCTGTATGTAAAATTATACTATATGTTACGTTCTGTTACATTACACCTGATGGCTGTGTGTTGATCAGACATCTACTTACATACTATGTTACGTTCTCTGTATGTCACATTATACACATGTTACGTTCTGTTACTTGTGTGTGTTGATCAGACCTCTCTGTATGTTACATTATACTATGTTACGTTCTGTTACATTACACCTGATGGCTGTGTGTTGATCAAACCTCTCTGTATGTTACATTATACTATGTTACGTTCTGTTACATTACACCTGATGGCTGTGTGTTGATCAGACCTCTCTGTATGTTACATTATACTATGTTACGTTCTGTTACATTACACCTGATGGCTGTGTGTTGATCAGACCTCTCTGTATGTCACATTATACTATGTTACGTTCTGTTACACTTATGGCTGTGTGTTGATCAGACCTGATGTTACTATGTGTTGATCATCAGACCTCTCTGTATGTTACATTATACTATGTTACGTTCTGTTACATTACACCTGATGGCTGTGTGTTGATCAGACCTCTCTGTATGTTACATTATACTATGTTACGTTCTGTTACATTACACCTGATGGCTGTGTGTTGATCAAACCTGTCTCTGTATGTTACATTATACTATGTTACGTTCTGTTACATTACACCTGATGGCTATGTGTTGATCAAACCTCTCTGTATGTCACATTATACTATGTTACGTTCTGTTACATTACATCTGATGGCTGTGTGTTGATCAGACCTCTCTGTATGTTACATTATACTATGTTACGTTCTGTTACATTACACTTGATGGCTGTGTGTTGATCAAACCTCTCTGTATGTTACATTATACTATGTTACGTTCTGTTACATTACACCTGATGGCTATGTGTTGATCAAACCTCTCTGTATGTTACATTATACTATGTTACGTTCTGTTACATTACACCTGATGGCTGTGTGTTGATCAGACCTCTCTGTATGTTACATTATACTATGTTACGTTCTGTTACATTACACCTGATGGCTGTGTGTTGATCAAACCTCTCTGTATGTTACATTATACTATGTTACGTTCTGTTACATTACACCTGATGGCTATGTGTTGATCAGACCTCTCTGTATGTCACATTATACTATGTTACGTTCTGTTACATTACACCTGATGGCTATGTTCAGACCTCTCTGTATGTTACATGTTACATTACTGTTGTCACATTATACTCTGATGGCTGTGTGTTGATCAGACCTCACTAAATGTTACATTATACTATGTTACGTTCAAATACATTACACTTGATGGCTGTGTGTTAATCAAACCTCTCTGTATGTTACATTATACTATGTTACGTTCTGTTACATTACACCTGATGGCTATGTGTTGATCAGACCTCTCTGTATGTTTCATTATACTATGTATTCTGTTACATTATGATGGCTATGTTTGATCGTTCTGTTACATTACACTGTGTGATGGCTTATGTGTTGATCACCTGATGGCTGTGTGTTGATCACCTCTCTGTATGTTACATTATACTATGTTACGTTCTGTTACATTACACCTGATGGCTATGTGTTGATCAGACCTCTCTGTATGTCACATTATACTATGTTACGTTCTGTTACATTACACCTGATGGCTGTGTGTTGATCAAACCTCTCTGTATGTTACATTATACTATGTTTTACACCTGATGGCTATGTGTTGATCAAACCTCTCTGTATGTTTACATTATACTATGTTACGTTCTGTTACATTACACCTGATGGCTGTGTGTTGATCGTTCTGTTACATTACATGTTACGTGATGGCTGTGTGTTGATCAGACCTCTCTGTATGTTACATTATACTATGTTACGTTCTGTTACATTACACCTGATGGCTGTGTGTTGATCAGACCTCTCTGTATGTTACATTATACTATGTTACGTTCTGTTACATTACACCTGATGGCTGTGTGTTGATCAGACCTCTCTGTATGTTACATTATACTATGTTACGTTCTGTTACATTACACCTGATGGCTGTGTGTTGATCAGACCTCTCTGTATGTTACATTATACTATGTTACGTTCTGTTACATTACACCTGATGGCTGTGTGTTGATCAGACCTCTCTGTATGTTACATTATACTATGTTACGTTCTGTTACATTACACCTGATGGCTATGTGTTGATCAAACCTCTCTGTATGTTACATTATACTATGTTACGTTCTGTTACATTACACCTGATGGCTGTGTGTTGATCAGACCTCTCTGTATGTTACATTATACTATGTTACGTTCTGTTACATTACACCTGATGGCTATGTGTTGATCAGACCTCTCTGTATGTCACATTATACTATGTTACGTTCTGTTACATTACACCTGATGGCTATGTGTTGATCAGACCTCTCTGTATGTCACATTATACTATGTTACGTTCTGTTACATTACACCTGATGGCTATGTGTTGATCAGACCTCTCTGTATGTTACATTATACTATGTTACGTTCTGTTACATTACACCTGATGGCTGTGTGTTGATCAGACCTCTCTGTATGTTACATTATACTATGTTACGTTCTGTTACATTACACCTGATGGCTATGTGTTGATCAAACCTCTCTGTATGTCACATTATACTATGTTACGTTCTGTTACATTACACCTGATGGCTGTGTGTTGATCAAACCTCTCTGTATGTTACATTATACTATGTTACGTTCTGTTACATTACACCTGATGGCTATGTGTTTATCATACCTCTCTGTATGTCACATTATACTATGTTACGTTCTGTTACATTACATCTGATGGCTGTGTGTTGATCAGACCTCACTAAATGTTACATTATACTATGTTACGTTCAAATACATTACACTTGATGGCTGTGTGTTAATCAAACCTCTCTGTATGTTACATTATACTATGTTACGTTCTGTTACATTACACCTGATGGCTATGTGTTGATCAGACCTCTCTGTATGTTACATTATACTATGTTACGTTCTGTTACATTACACTTGATGGCTGTGTGTTGATCAGACCTCTCTGTATGTCACATTATACTATGTTACGTTCTGTTACATTACACCTGATGGCTATGTGTTGATCAGTCTCTGTTGTTACATTATACTATGTTACGTTCTGTTACATTACACCTGATGGCTGTGTGTTGATCAGACCTCTCTGTATGTCACACATTATACTATGTTGTGTTCTGTTACATTACACCTGATGGCTGTGTGTTGATCAGACCTCTCTGTATGTTACATTATACTATGTTACGTTCTGTTACATTACACTTGATGGCTGTGTGTTGATCAGACCTCTCTGTATGTTACATTATACTATGTTACGTTCTGTTACATTACACCTGATGGCTATGTGTTGATCAGACCTCTCTGTATGTCACATTATACTATGTTACGTTCTGTTACATTACATCTGATGGCTGTGTGTTGATCAGACCTCTCTGTATGTTACATTATACTATGTTACGTTCTGTTACATTACACCTGATGGCTGTGTGTTGATCAGACCTCTCTGTATGTCACATTATACTATGTTACGTTCTGTTACATTACACCTGATGGCTATGTGTTGATCAGACCTCTCTGTATGTTACATTATACTATGTTACGTTCTGTTACATTACACCTGATGGCTATGTGTTGATCACCTCTCTGTATGTTACATTATACTATGTTACGTTCTGTTACATTACACCTGATGGCTATGTGTTGATCAAACCTCTCTGTATGTTACATTATACTATGTTGCGTTCTGTTACATTACACCTGATGGCTGTGTGTTGATCAGACCTCTCTGTATGTTTCATTATACTATGTTACGTTCTGTTACATTACACCTGATGGCTATGTGTTGATCAGACCTCTCTGTATGTTACATTATACTATGTTACGTTCTGTTACATTACACCTGATGGCTGTGTGTTGATCAAACCTCTCTGTATGTTACATTATACTATGTTACGTTCTGTTACATTACACCTGATGGCTATGTGTTGATCAGACCTCTCTGTATGTTACATTATACTATGTTACGTTCTGTTACATTACACCTGATGGCTATGTGTTGATCAGACCTCTCTGTATGTAACATTATTATACTATTATGTTGATGGCGTTCTGTTACATTACATGTTACTGATGGCTGTGTGTTGATCAGACCTCTCTGTATGTTACATTATACTATGTTACATTACACCTGATGGCTCAAACCTCTCTGTATGTTACATTATACTATGTTACGTTCTGTTACATTACACCTGATGGCTGTGTGTTGATCAAACCTCTCTGTATGTTGATGGCTGTGTGTTGACATTATACTATGTTACGTTCTGTTACATTACACCTGATGGCTATGTGTTGATCAGACCTCTCTGTATGTCACATTATACTATGTTACGTTCTGTTACATTACACCTGATGGCTGTGTGTTGATCAGACCTCTCTGTATGTCACATTATACTATGTTACGTTCTGTTACATTACACCTGATGGCTATGTGTTGATCAGACCTCTCTGTATGTTACATTATACTATGTTACGTTCTGTTACATTACACCTGATGGCTGTGTGTTGATCAGACCTCTCTGTATGTTACATTATACTATGTTACGTTCTGTTACATTACACCTGATGGCTGTGTGTTGATCAAGCCTCTCTGTATGTCACATTATACTATGTTACGTTCTGTTACATTACATCTGATGGCTGTGTGTTGATCAAACCTCTCTGTATGTTACATTATACTATGTTACGTTCTGTTACATTACACCTCTGATGGCTTCTGTTACATTATACCTGATGGCTGTGTGTTGATGTATGATCATGTTACCTCTCTATGTATCAAACCTCTCTGTACATTATACTATGTTACGTTCTGT
>CM065700.1:51528159-51566364 GCA_017654935.2 Phymorhynchus buccinoides | reverse complement strand
TCATTATACTATGTTACGTTCTGTTACATTACACCTGATGGCTATGTGTTGATCAAACCTCTCTGTATGTTACATTATACTATGTTGCGTTCTGTTACATTATACCTGATGGCTGTGTGTTGATCAAGCCTCTCTGTATGTTTCATTATACTATGTTACGTTCTGTTACATTACACCTGATGGCTGTGTGTTGATCAACCTCTCTGTATGTCACATTATACTATGTTACGTTCTGTTACATTACACCTGATGGCTGTGTGTTGATCAGACCTCTCTGTATGTTACATTATACTATGTTACGTTCGTTCTGTTATGTGTTGATCAAACCTCTCTGTACATTATACTATGTTACGTTACACCTGATGGCTGTGTGTTGATCAGACCTCTCTGTATGTTACATTATACTATGTTACGTTCTGTTACATTACACCTGATGGCTGTGTGTTGATCAGACCTCTCTGTATGTCACATTATACTATGTTACGTTCTGTTACATTACACCTGATGGCTGTGTGTTGATCAGACCTCTCTGTATGTTACATTATACTATGTTACGTTCTGTTACATTACACCTGATGGCTGTGTGTTGATCAGAACAGACTCTCTGTATGTTACATTATACTATGTTACGTTCTGTTACATTACACCTGATGGCTGTGTGTTGATCAGACCTCTCTGTATGTTACATTATACTATGTTACGTTCTGTTACATTACACCTGATGGCTGTGTGTTGATCAGACCTCTCTGTATGTTACATTATACTATGTTACGTTCTGTTACATTATACCTGATGGCTGTGTGTTGATCAGACCTCTCTGTATGTTACATTATACTATGTTACGTTCTGTTACATTACACCTGATGGCTGTGTGTTGATCAGTGTTGATCAGACCTCTCTGTATGTTACATTATACTATGTTACGTTCTGTTACATTACACCTGATGGCTGTGTGTTGATCAGACCTCTCTGTATGTTACATTATACTATGTTACGTTCTGTTACATTACACCTGATGGCTCTGTATGTGTTGATCAGACCTCTCTGTATGTTACATTATACTATGTTGTGTTCTGTTACATTACACCTGATGGCTGTGTGTTGATCAGACCTCTCTGTATGTTACATTATACTGTTATGTATGTTACATTATACTATGTTACGTTCTGTTACATTACACCTGATGGCTGTGTGTTGATCAGACCTCTCTGTATGTTACATTATACTATGTTACGTTCTGTTACATTACACCTGATGGCTATGCTGTGTGTTGATCAAACCTCTCTGTATGTTACATTATACTATGTTACGTTCTGTTACATTACACCTGATGGCTGTGTGTTGATCAGACCTCTCTGTATGTCACATTATACTATGTTACGTTCTGTTACATTACACCTGATGGCTGTGTGTTGATCAAACCTCTCTGTATGTTACATTATACTATGTTACGTTCTGTTACATTACACTCTCAGACCTCCTGTATGTTACATTATACTATGTTACGTTCTGTTACATTACACCTGATGGCTGTGTGTTGATCAAGCCTCTCTGTATGTTACATTATACTATGTTACGTTCTGTTACATTACACCTGATGGCTGTGTGTTGATCAAACCTCTCTGTATGTTACATTATACTATGTTACGTTCTGTTACATTACACCTGATGGCTGTGTCAGACCTCTTGATTATACTATGACGTTCTCTGGCTGTGTGTTAATCAAACATTACACCTGATGTCTCTCTGTATGTTACATTATACTATGTTACGTTCTGTTACATTACACCTGATGGCTGTGTGTTGATCAGACCTCTCTGTATGTCACATTATACTATGTTACGTTCTGTTACATTACACCTGATGGCTGTGTGTTGATCAGAACCTCTCTGTATGTTACATTACACTTATGGCTGTGTGTTATGTTCAAACCTCTCTGTATGTTACATTATAATATGTTACGTTCTGTTACATTACACCTGATGGCTGTGTGTTCAACCTCAAATTATACTATGTTACGTTCTGTTACATTATTCTGTTACATTATGATGGCTGTGTGTTGATCAGACCTCTCTGTACATTATACTATGTTCTTCTGTTACATTACACCTGATGGCTATGTGTTGATCAAACCTCTCTGTATGTTACATTATACTATGTTACGTTCTGTTACATTACACCTGATGGCTGTGTGTTGATCAAACCTCTCTGTATGTCACATTATACTATGTTACGTTCTGTTACATTACACCTGATGGCTGTGTGTTGATCAAACCTCTCTGTATGTTACATTATACTATGTTACGTTCTGTTACATTACACCTGATGGCTGTGTGTTGATCAGACCTCTCTGTATGTCACATTATACTATGTTACGTTCTGTTACATTACACCTGATGGCTGTGTGTTGATCAAACCTCTCTGTATGTTACATTATACTATGTTACGTTCTGTTACATTACACCTGATGGCTATGTGTTGATCAAACCTCTCTGTATGTTACATTATACTATGTTACGTTCTGTTACATTATGATGGCTATGTTTCTGTTACAGACTGTGTGTTGATCTCTCTGTATGTTACATTATACTATGTTACGTTCTGTTACATTACACCTGATGGCTATGTGTTGATCAGACCTCTCTGTATGTCACATTATACTATGTTACGTTCTGTTACATTACACCTGATGGCTGTGTGTTGATCAGACCTCTCTGTATGTTACATTATACTATGTTACGTTCTGTTACATTACACAGACCTCTCTGTATGTTACATTATACTATGATGGCTGTGTGTTGATCAGACCTCTCTGTATGTCACATTATACTATGTTACGTTCTGTTACATTACACCTGATGGCTGTGTGTTGATCAGACCTCTCTGTATGTTACATTATACTATGTTACGTTCTGTTACATTACACCTGATGGCTATGTGTTGATCAGACCTCTCTGTATGTTACATTATACTATGTTACGTTCTGTTACATTACACCTGATGGCTGTGTGTTGATCAGACCTCTCTGTATGTTACATTATACTATGTTACGTTCTGTTACATTACACCTGATGGCTATGTGTTGATCAGACCTCTCTGTATGTTACATTATACTATGTTACGTTCTGTTACATTACACCTGATGGCTGTGTGTTGATCATGTTACACCTCTCTGTATGTCTACATTATACTATGTTACGTTCTGTTACATTACACCTGATGGCTGTGTGTTGATCAAACCTCTCTGTATGTTACATTATAC
This sequence comes from Phymorhynchus buccinoides, assembly GCA_017654935.2. Classification (NCBI taxonomy): domain Eukaryota; kingdom Metazoa; phylum Mollusca; class Gastropoda; order Neogastropoda; family Raphitomidae; genus Phymorhynchus; species Phymorhynchus buccinoides. Next base: position 51,563,102 of record CM065700.1, on the reverse strand, counting down.
TATGTTACGTTCTGTTACATTACACCTGATGGCTGTATGTTACATTATACTGTGTGTTGATCAGACCTCTCTGTATGTTACATTATACTATGTTACGTTCTGTTACATTACACCTGATGGCTGTGTGTTGATCAAACCTCTCTGTATGTTTCATTATACTATGTTACGTTCTGTTACATTACACCTGATGGCTATGTGTTGATCAGACCTCTCTGTATGTTACATTATACTATGTTACGTTCTGTTACATTACACCTGATGGCTGTGTGTTGATCAAACCTCTCTGTATGTTACATTATACTATGTTACGTTCTGTTACATTACACCTGATGGCTATGTGTTGATCAGACCTCTCTGTATGTTACATTATACTATGTTACGTTCTGTTACATTACACCTGATGGCTGTGTGTTCTGTATCAGACCTCTCTGTATGTTATCATCTATGTTACTATGTTACGTTCTGTTACATTACACCTGATGGCTATGTGTTGATCAGACCTCTCTGTATGTCACATTATACTATGTTACGTTCTGTTACATTACACCTGATGGCTGTGTGTTGATCAAACCTCTCTGTATGTTACATTATACTATGTTACGTTCTGTTACATTACACCTGATGGCTGTGTGTTGATCAGACCTCTCTGTATGTCACATTATACTATGTTACGTTCTGTTACATTACACCTGATGGCTGTGTGTTGATCAGACCTCTCTGTATGTCACATTATACTATGTTACGTTCTGTTACATTACACCTGATGGCTGTGTGTTGATCAGACCTCTCTGTATGTTACATTATACTATGTTACGTTCTGTTACATTACACCTGATGGCTGTGTGTTGATCAGACCTCTCTGTATGTTACATTATACTATGTTACGTTCTGTTACATTACACTTGATGGCTGTGTGTTGATCAAACCTCTCTGTATGTTACATTATACTATGTTACGTTCTGTTACATTACACCTGATGGCTGTGTGTTGATCAAACCTCTCTGTATGTTACATTATACTATGTTACGTTCTGTTACATTACACCTGATGGCTGTGTGTTGATCAGACCTCTCTGTATGTTACATTATACTATGTTACGTTCTGTTACATTACACCTGATGGCTGTGTGTTGATCAGACCTCTCTGTATGTTACATTATACTATGTTACGTTCTGTTACATTACACCTGATGGCTGTGTGTTGATCAGACCTCTCTGTATGTTACATTATACTATGTTACGTTCTGTTACATTACACCTGATGGCTATGTGTTGATCAGACCTCTCTGTATGTTACATTATACTATGTTACGTTCTGTTACATTACACCTGATGGCTGTGTGTTGATCAGACCTCTCTGTATGTTACATTATACTATGTTACGTTCTGTTACATTACACCTGATGGCTATGTGTTGATCAGACCTCTCTGTATGTTACATTATACTATGTTACGTTCTGTTACATTACACCTGATGGCTGTGTGTTGATCAGACCTCTCTGTATGTTACATTATACTATGTTACGTTCTGTTACATTACACTTGATGGCTGTGTGTTGATCAAACCTCTCTGTATGTTACATTATACTATGTTACGTTCTGTTACATTACACCTGATGGCTGTGTGTTGATCAAACCTCTCTGTATGTTACATTATACTATGTTACGTTCTGTTACATTACACCTGATGGCTGTGTGTTGATCAGACCTCTCTGTATGTCACATTATACTATGTTACGTTCTGTTACATTACACCTGATGGCTGTGTGTTGATCAAACCTCTCTGTATGTTACATTATACTATGTTACGTTCTGTTACATTACACCTGATGGCTATGTGTTGATCAGACCTCTCTGTATGTCACATTATACTATGTTACGTTCTGTTACATTACACCTGATGGCTGTGTGTTGATCAGACCTCTCTGTATGTCACATTATACTATGTTTCGTTCTGTTACGTTCTGACATTACACCTGATGGCTGTGTGTTGATCAGACCTCTCTGTATGTTACATTATACTATGTTACGTTCTGTTACATTACACCTGATGGCTGTGTGTTGATCAGACCTCTCTGTATGTTACATTATACTATGTTACGTTCTGTTACATTACACCTGATGGCTGTGTGTTGATCAGACCTCTCTGTATGTTACATTATACTATGTTACGTTCTGTTACATTACACCTGATGGCTATGTGTTGATCAGACCTCTCTGTATGTTACATTATACTATGTTACGTTCTGTTACATTACACCTGATGGCTGTGTGTTGATCAGACCTCTCTGTATGTTACATTATACTATGTTACGTTCTGTTACATTACACCTGATGGCTATGTGTTGATCAGACCTCTCTGTATGTTACATTATACTATGTTACGTTCTGTTACATTACACCTGATGGCTGTGTGTTGATCAGACCTCTCTGTATGTTACATTATACTATGTTACGTTCTGTTACATTACACCTGATGGCTGTGTGTTGATCAAACCTCTCTGTATGTTACATTATACTATGTTACGTTCTGTTACATTACACCTGATGGCTATGTGTTGATCAGACCTCTCTGTATGTACATTATACTATGTTACGTTCTGTTACATTACACCTGATGGCTGTGTGTTGATCACCTCTCTGTATGTTACGTTACGTTCTGTTACATTACACCTGATGGCTGTGTGTTGATCAAACCTCTCTGTATGTTACATTATACTATGTTACGTTCTGTTACATTACACCTGATGGCTGTGTGTTGATCAAACCTCTCTGTATGTTACATTATACTATGTTACGTTCTGTTACATTACACCTGATGGCTGTGTGTTGATCAAACCTCTCTGTATGTTACATTATACTATGTTACGTTCTGTTACATTACACCTGATGGCTGTGTGTTGATCAGACCTCTCTGTATGTTACATTATACTATGTTACGTTCTGTTACATTACACCTGATGGCTGTGTGTTGATCAAACCTCTCTGTATGTTACATTATACTATGTTACGTTCTGTTACATTACACCTGATGGCTGTGTGTTGATCAGACCTCTCTGTATGTTACATTATACTATGTTACGTTCTGTTACATTACACCTGATGGCTGTGTGTTGATCAGACCTCTCTGTATGTTACATTATACTATGTTACGTTCTGTTACATTACACCTGATGGCTGTGTGTTGATCAGACCTCTCTGTATGTTACATTATACTATGTTACGTTCTGTTACATTACACCTGATGGCTGTGTGTTGATCAGACCTCTCTGTATGTCACATTATACTATGTTATACACCTGATGGCTGTGTGTTGATCAGTTACATTATACTATGTTACGTTCTGTTACATTACACCTGATGGCTGTGTGTTGATCAGACCTCTCTGTATGTTACATTATACTATGTTACGTTCTGTTACATTACACCTGATGGCTGTGTGTTGATCAAACCTCTCTGTATGTTACATTATACTATGTTACGTTCTGTTACATTACACCTGATGGCTGTGTGTTGATCAGACCTCTCTGTATGTTACATTATACTATGTTACGTTCTGTTACATTACACCTGATGGCTACTGTGTTGATCAGACCTCTCTGTATGTCACATTATACTATGTTACGTTCTGTTACATTACACCTGATGGCTGTGTGTTGATCAGACCTCTCTGTATGTTACATTATACTATGTTACGTTCTGTTACATTACACCTGATGGCTGTGTGTTGATCAGACCTCTCTGTATGTTACATTATACTATGTTACGTTCTGTTACATTACACCTGATGGCTGTGTGTTGATCAAACCTCTCTGTATGTTACATTATACTATGTTACGTTCTGTTACATTACACCTGATGGCTGTGTGTTGATCAGACCTCTCTGTATGTTACATTATACTATGTTACGTTCTGCTACATTACACCTGATGGCTGTGTGTTGATCAAGCCTCTCTGTATGTTTCATTATACTATGTTACGTTCTGTTACATTACACCTGATGGCTATGTGTTGATCAGACCTCTCTGTATGTTACATTATACTATGTTACGTTCTGTTACATTACACCTGATGGCTGTGTGTTGATCAGACCTCTCTGTATGTTTCATTATACTATGTTACGTTCTGTTACATTACACCTGATGGCTATGTGTTGATCAGACCTCTCTGTATGTTACATTATACTATGTTACGTTCTGTTACATTACACCTGATGGCTATGTGTTGATCAGACCTCTCTGTATGTCACATTATACTATGTTACGTTCTGTTACATTACACCTGATGGCTGTGTGTTGATCAGACCTCTCTGTATGTTACATTATACTATGTTACGTTCTGTTACATTACACCTGATGGCTATGTGTTGATCAGACCTCTCTGTATGTCACATTATACTATGTTACGTTCTGTTACATTACACCTGATGGCTGTGTGTTGATCAGACCTCTCTGTATGTTACATTATACTATGTTACGTTCTGTTACATTACACCTGATGGCTGTGTGTTGATCAGACCTCTCTGTATGTTACATTATACTATGTTACGTTCTGTTACATTACACCTGATGGCTGTGTGTTGATCAGACCTCTCTGTATGTTACATTATACTATGTTACGTTCTGTTACATTACACTTGATGGCTGTGTGTTGATCAAGCCTCTCTGTATGTCACACTATGTTACGTGATTACACCTGGCTGTGTGTTGATCAAACCTCTCTGTATGTTACATTATACTATGTTACGTTCTGTTACATTACACCTGATGGCTGTGTGTTGATCAGACCTCTCTGTATGTCACATTATACTATGTTACGTTCTGTTACATTACACCTGATGGCTGTGTGTTGATCATTATACTATGTTACGTTCTGTTACCTCTCTGTATGTTACATTATACTATGTTACGTTCTGTTACATTACACCTGATGGCTGTGTGTTGATCAGACCTCTCTGTATGTTACATTATACTATGTTACGTTCTGTTACATTACACCTGATGGCTGTGTGTTGATCAGACCTCTCTGTATGTCACATTATACTATGTTACGTTCTGTTACATTACACCTGATGGCTGTGTGTTGATCAGACCTCTCTGTATGTTACATTATACTATGTTACGTTCTGTTACATTACACCTGATGGCTATGTGTTGATCAGACCTCTCTGTATGTTACATTATACTATGTTACGTTCTGTTACATTACACCTGATGGCTGTGTGTTGATCAGACCTCTCTGTATGTTACATTATACTATGTTACGTTCTGTTACATTACACCTGATGGCTATGTGTTGATCAGACCTCTCTGTATGTTACATTATACTATGTTACGTTCTGTTACATTACACCTGATGGCTGTGTGTTGATCAGACCTCTCTGTATGTTACATTATACTATGTTACGTTCTGTTACATTACACCTGATGGCTGTGTGTTGATCAAACCTCTCTGTATGTTACATTATACTATGTTACGTTCTGTTACATTACACCTGATGGCTGTGTGTTGATCAGACCTCTCTGTATGTTACATTATACTATGTTACGTTCTGTTACATTACACCTGATGGCTGTGTGTTGATCAAACCTCTCTGTATGTTACATTATACTATGTTACGTTCTGTTACATTACACCTGATGGCTATGTGTTGTTCTCTGTATGTTACATTATACTATGTTACGTTCTGTTACTTACTGATGGCTGTGTGTTGATCATCTCTGTATGTTACATTATACTATGTTACGTTCTGTTACATTACACCTGATGGCTGTGTGTTGATCAAACCTCTCTGTATGTCACATTATACTATGTTACGTTCTGTTACATTACACCTGATGGCTGTGTGTTGATCAAACCTCTCTGTATGTTACATTATACTATGTTACGTTCTGTTACATTACACCTGATGGCTATGTGTTGATCAGACCTCTCTGTATGTCACATTATACTATGTTACGTTCTGTTACATTACACCTGATGGCTGTGTGTTGATCAGACCTCTCTGTATGTCACATTAATGTTACGTTCTGTTACGTTACACCTGATGGCTATGTGTTGATCAGACCTCTCTGTATGTTACATTATACTATGTTACGTTCTGTTACATTACACCTGATGGCTGTGTGTTGATCAGACCTCTCTGTATGTTACATTATACTATGTTACGTTCTGTTACATTACACTTGATGGCTGTGTGTTGATCAAGCCTCTCTGTATGTCACATTATACTATGTTACGTTCTGTTACATTGCACGTGATGGCTGTGTGTTGATCAAACCTCTCTGTATGTTACATTATACTATGTTACGTTCTGTTACATTACACCTGATGGCTATGTGTTGATCAGACCTCTCTGTATGTCACATTATACTATGTTACGTTCTGTTACATTACACCTGATGGCTGTGTGTTAATCAAACCTCTCTGTATGTTACATTATACTATGTTACGTTCTGTTACATTACACCTGATGGCTATGTGTTGATCAGACCTCTCTGTATGTCACATTATACTATGTTACGTTCTGTTACATTACACCTGATGGCTGTGTGTTGATCAGACCTCTCTGTATGTTACATTATACTATGTTACGTTCTGTTACTTACACCTGATGGCTATGTGTTGATCAGACCTCTCTGTATGTTACATTATACTATGTTGCGTTCTGTTACATTACACCTGATGGCTGTGTGTTGATCAGACCTCTCTGTATGTTACATTATACTATGTTACGTTCTATTACATTACACCTGATGGCTGTGTGTTGATCAAGCCTCTCTGTATGTTACATTATACTATGTTACGTTCTGTTACATTACACCTGTTACATTACATGATGGCTGTGTGTTGATCAAACCTCTCTGTATGTTACATTATACTATGTTACGTTCTATTACATTACACTTGATGGCTGTGTGTTGATCAAACCTCTCTGTATGTCACATTATACTATGTTACGTTCTGTTACATTACACCTGATGGCTATGTGTTGATCAGACCTCTCTGTATGTTACATTATACTATGTTACGTTCTGTTACATTACACCTGATGGCTGTGTGTTGATCAGACCTCTCTGTATGTTACATTATACTATGTTACGTTCTGTTACATTACACCTGATGGCTGTGTGTTGATCAGACCTCTCTGTATGTCACATTATACTATGTTACATTCTGTTACATTACACCTGATGGCTGTGTGTTGATCAAACCTCTCTGTTGTTACATTATACATGATGGCGTTCTGTTATGTCACATTACACATTACACCTGATGGCTGTGTGTTGATCAAACCTCTCTGTATGTTACATTATACTATGTTACGTTCTATTACATTACACTTGATGGCTGTGTGTTGATCAAACCTCTCTGTATGTCACATTATACTATGTTACGTTCTGTTACATTACACCTGATGGCTGTGTGTTGATCAAGCCTCTCTGTATGTTTCATTATACTATGTTACGTTCTGTTACATTACACCTGATGGCTATGTGTTGATCAAACCTCTGTGCATGTTACATTATACTATGTTACGCTGTGTGTTGATCAAACCTCTCTGTATGTCACATTATACTATGTTACGTTCTGTTACATTACACCTGATGGCTCTGTGTTAATCAAACCTCTCTGTATGTTACATTATACTATGTTACGTTCTGTTACATTACACTTGATGGCTGTGTGTTGATCAGACCTCTCTGTATGTCACATTATACTATGTTACGTTCTGTTACATTACACCTGATGGCTGTGTGTTAATCAGACCTCTCTGTATGTTACATTATACTATGTTACGTTCTGTTACATTACACCTGATAACTGGGTGGTGATTACATTAAAAATGCCTTAACCCAACCCCCCAAAAGCTGATCAGTTGAAGTCTGGAAGAGTCGGACTGTGTGTGGAGAAGCTCCCCGGCGACGTCACATCATATGTTAATATCAGAACTACATTAATCACTCACGTTGTCATAGTGATTATGTCAATATCAGAACTACATTAAAGCCTATATCACACACATTGTCATAATGATTATGTCATATTACTATAAGGCCTACATCACACACTCATATTGTCATAATGATTATGTTATATTACTAAAAGGCCTATGTCACTCACATTGTCATAATGATTTTGTCATATTACTATAACTAGTATAAGGCCTAAATCACACACTCACATTGTCATAATGATTATGTTATATTACTATAAGGCCTACATCACACACATTGTCATAATGATTATATTATAATTTATTAATATAAGGCCTACATCACTCACATTTGTCATAATGATTATGTTATATTACTATAAGCCCTACATCACACACTCACATTTGTCATAATGATTATGTCATATTACTATAAGGCCTACATCACACACTCACATTGTCATAATGATTATGTCATATTACTATAAGGCCTACATCACTCACATTGTCATAATGATTATGTTATATTACTATAAGGCCTACATCACACACTCACATTGTCATAATGATTGTGTTATATTACTATAAGGCCTACATCACTCACATTGTCATAATGATTATGTCATATTACTATATAAGGCCTACATCACACACTCACATTGTCATAATGATTATGTTATATTACTATAAGGCCTACATCACTCACATTGTCATAATGATTATGTTATATTACTATAAGGCCTACATCACTCACATTGTCATAATGATTATGTTATATTACTATAAGGCCTACATCACACACATTGTCATAATGATTATGTCATATTACTATAAGGCCTACATCACACACATTGTCATAATGATTATGTCATATTACTATAAGGCCTACATCACTCACATTGTCATAATGATTATGTCATATTACTATAAGGCCTACATCACTCACTCACATTGTCATAATGATTATATTATCATTTATTTCTATAAGGTCTACATCACACACTCACATTGTCATAATGATTATATTATCATTTATTTCTATAAGGTCTACATCACACACTCACATTGTCATAATGATTATGTATATTACTATAAGGCCTACATCACACACTCACATTGGCATAATGATTATGTTATATTACTACTAGGCCTACATCAAATCAATCAATCAATCAAATCAATCAATCAATCAAATCAATCAATCAATCAATCAATCAATCAATCAAATCAATCAAATAATAAATCAAATAATTCATAGTGTCCTCAAGTACAGAATAATTTTCATGCAGCACGTCACATATAAAAGAAACAACACAAATTGATAGCGACAAAATAAACACGCGCATTAAAATAATTTTGCAAACACTCCCATGCCAAATCTCTTATATTTAATATCTCGAGCTATGTCTACCCCCCCCCCCCCCCCCCCCTCTCTAATAGGCCTTTGCAACTAGGGTTATTAACGCCCTTGACAGTGAGAGTAATTGCTCTTGCTGGTCAGTACTGACAAGGGCATTCACTCTTGCGAAAGGCAGCCATTTAGTGGCATCAAATAGGGGTTATTGGCGAGTTATCCCCCTGTCTGGTCAGTACTGAACCATCTTCCCCCACCCTCCAAGGGCATTCACTCTTGCAAAAGGTGTTCGTTGCAGACCCCAATAGTTCTAACACTTATTTATTGCATTCCATGTCTCACTGGGTGGCAGCCGGCGGGAAGGGCGACACAGGATCTCCTCCCTCACCATTGGGAGTTGAAAGACTCGCGGACTGGAAGGATCGACGGGTAGCAACTTGGGCCATCTCTACAGTAACGCCGATGCCCAGTGGACGTACAAGTGGAGGCATGTGGGTCTGCCTCCTACTTGTCTACTGGGAAGATCACATCCTCCTGCGGAGATGGCTCGACTTGGCTGCGTGTCTACCGGCCCGCCCGCAACGACATCGACTCCCCGGTATGGAGCAGGTCGCCCGGTAGTCCTGAAGACGGCCTTGAGGGGAAGACCATCTAACAACAGCAGCACCTCGACGCCAACGCCAACGCAACGACTAATAACAGCGAAACTACAAGAGCACCCAGAGCTACCTTTTGGCAGTCTCACAATGCAAGTCTCCTATCGCCTCATCAGATGCACACATCTATGCACGTAACCTTGACGATGCTAACACCAGCATCATGCACAAGTTCCAAGACTCGGATCCCGTCCGAAATGTTCCCGCAACCGACAGCGTATCCGCGATTCCAGGGTACGCAACGTGTTCCAGGAATCATCCACGACGACGTCTGCCACGTCATGAACTACGATCTCACTTTTCCACGGCCTCCATCATCATCATCATCATCATGTCAATAGGAAGACTTCGTCTTCAGGAATACCGTCCATAAGGATCTGCGATCAATTAGACGTAAATCTCACCTTTCTTCTGAACACAACTTTTTTTATCACCCGCCTACCCCTTCACTCAAAACGTTATATGCAGTGAAGCAATCCTTCAGAAATATAAAACTTGATGTAATATATATATAATTGAGCAAACAAACAACTACACGACAAGTGCAAAGTGACGTTATTTTATTCACAAGAGACAAAACAAAACTACTGGATATTTCGGCGAATGCGCCTTTATCAACACAGACAAGCAATTAAACAGCAAACATCAAATATAGCAAAAGGAGCAAAAAGTAGGCAACAGAAGGAGCAAAAAATAAAAACACACACACATCAAGATCAAAATAAAAACAATACTTCCCCTCTACAGTCCAACGTGTAAATGATACAACAAAGTTGAAACCAAAGAGCAAGGCTGTGAACACAAATCAAGGGGGGGGGGGGGGGGGGGGGGGGGGGGGGGGGGGGGGGGGGGGGGGGGGGGGGGGGGGGGGGGGGGGGGGGGGGGGGAGGGGGAAGTGAGAGAGGTTGGGGACAGTGAGTACGCAATCACAGATGGTAGAAGTTGGAAACAAGGGTCAGTTGTGTTTAAGGGGTGGGGAGGGGGAGGTTTGGTGAAGAGAACAAATCTCGTGCTAAAGTGAACACATGTAGCAAAAGTTGACATTACATTTCAATTGAAAAATGAAAAGGACAGAGAGAGAAGGGGGGGGGGGGATGGAAATAGAAATAGAGGGGGGGGGGGGGGGTTCGCCGCCTAGCGCATCAAACCCATGTCTGACCCCAAAGTGGGTTGCCCCACCCTGGCACCGAGGGGTGAGGGGGGAAACGGAAGTTCTCCGAGAAAAAAAACCCTAGTCAGACACACTTGTCTAAGACATGAAAAATGTAAACAAATTTAAAGGAATAAAGGATTAAGGGGGAAAAAACTCCCCAGTGACGTTGCAGTCTGTTTCATTTTTTTATATATAATTGAGGCAACATCACACAAGCCGCCACCCCTCCCCGCCACACACACCCAACCACTATACTGTGACCAACATACATGATTAAATTACATAAAGGTTAAAAAGAATACACATCTGTAAGATCACCATAAAACAAAAATACTGTAGCTAAATGTAAAGTGATTTAAGTGAAAAACATGTTGAAATAACATTTCCAAACAATAAATTAATAAGCACTTTAGCACATGCGCACATAAGTTCTCTCTCACACACACACACACATATATACGCACAACAACAACAACGCACGAGCAAACACACGCTCACACACAAACACACGCGCGCGCACCACAAAGTTAAAAAATTACTTTGTGGCACGCACACACACACATGTTTAAAACACAAAAACAGGACTAATAACAATTAAATACACACCCACGCTCCCACCCACAGCACATGTACATACATACACACCCACATCCACACGCACACGCACACACGCACATTCACACACACACACACAAAAGCAAACATTATTGCTTATTCAATGTACCATCTCCTTCACCAATCCTTCAGCATTCCTGGTCACTCTCTCCAGCCTGTCGGTGCAGCTCGCTGGTAGAGAACAGCTGGTGACATGAGGTCCTCCTTCACCAATCCTTCAGCAGTCCTGGTCACTCTCTCCAGCCTGTCGGTGTCAGCTTGCTGGTAGAGGACAGCTGGTGACGTGAGGTCCTCCTTCACCAATCCTTCAGCAGTCCTGGTCACTCTCTCCAGCCTGTCGGTGTCAGCTTGCTGGTAGAGGACAGCTGGTGACGTGAGGTCCTCCTTCACCAATCCTTCAGCAGTCCTGGTCACTCTCTCCAGCCTGTCGGTGCAGCTCGCTGGTAGAGAACAGCTGGTGACATGAGGTCCTCCTTCACCAATCCTTCAGCAGTCCTGGTCACTCTCTCCAGCCTGTCGGTGCAGCTCGCTGGTAGAGAACAGCTGGTGACATGAGGTCCTCCTTCACCAATCCTTCAGCAGTCCTGGTCACTCTCTCCAGCCTGTCGGTGTCAGCTTGCTGGTAGAGGACAGCTGGTGACATGAGGTCCTCCTTCACCAATCCTTCAGCAGTCCTGGTCACTCTCTCCAGCCTGTCGGTGTCAGCTCGCTGGTAGAGAACAGCTGGTGACATGAGGTCCTCCTTCACCAATCCTTCAGCAGTCCTGGTCACTCTCTCCAGCCTGTCGGTGTCAGCTTGCTTGGCACTGCTATAGAAGCAGAGCTGGTTGAACAGCATGACACTTTGGATGGTGGCCTGGTAGAACAGTGACAGGATCTTCGGGCAGACCTGGAATGACCTCAGCTTCCGCAGAAAATACAACCGCTGATTGGCCTTCCGGCAGCAGGCGTCAACGTTGTGGGTCCATGACAGCTTGTCGTCACTCACATTGTCATAATGATTATGTTATATTACTATAAGGCCTACATCACACACATTGTCATAATGATTATGCTACTGATATTACTATAAGGCCTACATCACACACATTGTCATAATGATTATGCTACTGATATTACTATAAGGCCTACATCACACACATTGTCATAATGATTATGTCATATTACTATAAGGCCTACATCACACACATTGTCATAATGATTATGTTATATTACTATAAGGCCTACATCACTCACATTGTCATAATGATTATGTTATATTACTATAAGGCCTACATCACACACATTGTCATAATGATTATGCTATATTACAGTAAGGCGTACATCACACACTCACATTGTCAGAATGATTATGTTATATTGCTATAAGGCCTACATCACACACTCACATTATCATAATGATTATGTGATATTACTATAAGGCCTACATCACACACTCACATTGTCATAATGATTGTGTTATATTACTACTAGGCCTACATCACACACATTGTCATAATGATTATGTTATATTACTATAAGGCCTACATCACACACTCACATTGTCATAATGATTGTGTTATATTACTATAAGCCCTACATCACACACATTGTCATAATGATTATGTCATATTACTATAAGGCCTACATCACACACTCACATTATCATAATGATTATGTTATATTACTATAAGGCCTAAATCACACACTCACATTGTCATAATGATTATGTTATATTACTATAAGCCCTACATCACACACATGCCTTTCTTCACTTCAATACCCCCAACTCTTTTGTTCGTATTTTATTCATCGATTTCTCCTCTGCCTTCAATACAATACAGCCCCATTTACTGGCCCAGATACTACTAGACCTGAATGTTAACCCCAAGCTCATTCTCTGAATAACCAATTCCTACGCAATAGAACTCAGTCTGTCCGCTTTCAATCTGCAATCTCCTCAGAACGTTCCACTTCTACAGGTGCCCCCAAAGGAACAGTTTTGTCCCCAGTTCTTTTTACATTGTACACAAATGACTGTAGAGGCACTGAAGAAACACCTGTCATTAAATACTCAGATGATTCTGCCATCGAAGATTTGTCAAACTCTGATTCTGTGTACTTCAGTGAAGTCAAAAGGTTTTGTCCATGGTGCAAAGATAATTATCTGGATTTAAATGTTGTTAAAACAAAAGAACTGCTTGTAGATTTTCGTAGAAACCCAGTGCCAGTGCCGCATTTGGAAATTGATGGTGAAACGGTTGAAAGAATTGATGAGTACAAATACCTAGGCACAGTTTTAGACAAGAAACTTACTTTTCATAAACACATTGAGCATATACATAAGAAGAGTCAGTCCAGGATCTTTTGTTTACAGAGGCTAAGGAATATTGGTGTCTGTTCAGATATTCTTCAAACCTACTACCGATGTTGCATTGAATCTGTTCTTACTGTGTCATTTATTTGTTGGTATGGAAGCTTGAGTGTAAAAAGTAAGCGCGTGTTGAGTGATATGGTGAATGTGTGCAGTAAAGTTGTGGGTGCAAGGCAGAGTGGTATGCAAGAGTTGTCACAGCTGTTCCGTCCCACACAAAATCACGCTATTTAGCTAAAAGCCTGAATCTAGAAATCTTAGATAAAAACTGTACCAAGCTTTTGTCTGTGAAGATATTTTGGCTGTATGCTCTACATAGTATTTCAAATATATTTCCTCCCTCAGATTTATGGTAAAAACTTATTTTTGTTGAGCAGTATCAATCAACATACTTTGTAGAAATAATATACTTAGTATCACAAACATAAATAAGATTGCCTATGAGTGAAAATCTAGCAATATCCACTGAATATAAGTAATCTAGTCACATACTACAACATATTCTCGACTGTTATTAATGAAAAGTTACTTATAGTAAACTAAAGTTTGCTTGAAAAAAATTATGAAAATATAGATAAACTAAACGTTCCTCCCGAAACAGCTGTGTTGTATGACAGACAAGTAGTCAAGAAAGCCAGGAAAATTCTTAATGATAACAGTCATGTTCTGGGAAAATACTATGAAGTATTACCATCGGGCCGTCGATACAGAACTCTAAAACTGAAACTAAGAGCACAGAACACTTTCTTACCAAGATCAATTCATCTGTTGAACTCTTACTGCACTGCATCGAGTGATTGTTTTGCTGAGCAGCCTGTCCATCTCCTTGGGATTGAATTTGTATTCGTATTCGTCCAGTTGGATAACTACAATATTGCAGTGTTATTAGATATTAGTTTTTATTCTTTAATTGTTGATAAATGTGTTTATTGTTGTTGTTTTTGTTGATAAATGTGTTTATTGTTGTTGTTTTTCTTATGTGCACCTGGCTGCAATTTCTCAGTTATGACATAATAAAGATGATTTGATTTGATTTGATTTGATTGATTTGATTGTCATAATTATTATGCTATTTTGCTACTAGGCCTACATCACACACATTGTCACAATGATTATGTGATATTACTATAAGGCCTACATCACACACTCATATTGTCATAATGATTATGTTATATTACTATAAGCCCTACATCACACACATTGTCATAATTATTATGCTATTTTGCTACTAGGCCTACATCACACACATTGTCATAATGATTATGTGATATTACTATAAGCCCTACATCACACACTCACATTGTCATAATGATTATGTTATATTACTATAAGGCCTACATCACACACTCACATTGTCATAATGATTATGTTATATTACTATAAGGCCTACATCACACACATTGTCATAATGATTATGTTATATTACTATAAGGCCTACATCACTCACATTGTCATAATGATTATGTTATATTACTATAAGGCCTACATCACTCACATTGTCATAATGATTTTATATTACTACATTTTATATTACTACACATTGTCATAATTATTATGCTATTTTGCTACTAGGCCTACATCACACACATTGTCATAATGATTATGTTATGTTACTATAAGCCCTACATCACACACTCACATTGTCATAATAATGATGTTATATTGCTACTAGGCCTACATCACACACATTGTCATAATGATTATGTTATACTAGCGCAACTCCGAGTACCGGTAACGCCTAGTAACGGTAATGCCAAGTACTGGTAACGCTGAGTACAGCAAATTTGAAGCGATTCGGTTAAGAAACGGCGGAGTTATAAGGCCCCGTTTCCCGTTGACGCTGCTCTGAGAGTGACGCGCTCTCCCGATTCTCTTCAAATTTGCTGCCAGGCTTTGCCCTGGCCACAGCAAGCCTGACAGCAAATTTGAAGCGATTCGGTTAAGAAACGGTGGAGTTACCGTTGGCGCTGCTCTGAGAGTGACGCACTCTTCTGATTCTCTTCAAATTTGATGCCAGGCTTTGCCCCGACCACAGCAAGCCTGACAGCAAATTTGAAGCGATTCGGTCTAAAAACGGCGGAGTTACAACGCCCGTTTTGTGTTTCAGACAGACAGACACACACACACACACACACACACACACACACACACACACACACACACACACACACACACACACACACACACACTTGCCTTTTTATTATATGATTACTATAAGGCCTACATCACACACATTGTCATAATGATTATGCTATATTGCTACTAGGCCTACATCACACACATTGTCATAATGATTATGCTATATTGCTACTAGGCCTACATCACACACATTGTCATAATGATTATGCTATTTTGCTACTAGGCCTACATCACACACATTGTCATAATGATTATGTTATATTGCTACTAGGCCTACATCACTCACATTGTCATAATGATTATTACCCGGCCAGAGGCCGAGGTATTGCGATCGGTTTGTGTGTCTGTGTGTCTGTCTCTGTGTGTGTCTGTCTGTGTATCGATTATCTTAAAACTACTGTTTGGATTTTGATTAAAATTGGCAGAGGGGTAGACAGCTTGAAAAGGAAGCTTCCTTTCGTTAATCAACACCGTGCTGACCTTGACCTTGAAGTTTGACCTTGTGTTCTATTGCTACTAGGCCTACATCTCACACTCACCTTTGAACAAGCCCTGAAAACTGATCAGCTGAAGTTTGGAGGACAGCTGTGTGTTGAGAAGCCCCGCCATGATGGTATCACACAGAGACAGACCCCCACCCCCACCCCCTTCCAGGGGTGCCGTCAACTGATGGCAAAGGTCAAGGTCTTCACCGGGCAAAAGGTCACGCACGTGCAGCTCAGAGTGAGGCCACGTGGACACCAAGTAGGACACCGTCTGCAAGAAATGCACCAATCAAATCATTGCATAGAAAATAAACCAATCAAATAATTGGACAGAAATGCGCCAATCAAATTATTGCACAGAAAATAAACCAATCAAATAATTGCACAGAAAATAAACCAATCACATAATTGGACAGAAATAAGCGAATCAAATCACTGGGCAGAAACTGACCAATCAAATAAAAGGACAGAAAACACACCAGTCAATCCACCTTTTTGGAAGTTTTCCCAGTTAAAAGACATAAAGCGCTAAAAACTATAAGTGATATTTTTTGTACACATAAATTAAATTATGGGAAAAACGGTAGGTTGCTGTGATAGTAACCATTGTGATACAAGAGGGCAGAATCCGATTTATAAAGTTTTACGCCCTCTTGGGCCTTTCGGCCATGTGGGGCAAGAATCCGATTCAATAATAAAGTTTTACGCCCTCTTGGGCCTTTCGGCCATGTGGGGCATTAGGGTATTTACTTGGAGATATAAAAAAGGGGGGGGGGGCGGGAGGGGGGAGGGGGGGGGGGGAAGTGGTTCGGAGGATCTCAGCACACCAAGTGAAGGCAGACCCACCGGGGGGGGGGGGGGGGGGGGGGGATACGCAAGACATCCTCGCGTCACCCCCATCGGTGGGCCCACCCCCTCCTGTGGGAGGTCGGCTCACGGACCACTTGGGGGGGGAAAGGAGGGGGAGGGGAGGTAGACACCCGGAGGTACTCGACCTTAAAAAGGGAGACCAGCGCTCGGGATACTAGGGGAGGGGGAAGGGGGGAGGGGGGGGGGGGGAGGGGGGAGGGGGGAGGAGGGGGTTAGGGGGGGGAGAGGGGGGGGGGGAGTTTCTAAAATTAGCTCGTTCCTTTAACTTTTGGTTGAAACCAGGCTCGCATTTGACAAACTGACTTTTTAAAATCTAATAAAACGTTACGACCTAAAAAAGTATTATTCACTGAGCATCTTCTCGATTAGTAATTAAAATTTTCAGGACCACGAGTTAAAATTGAACTTTTTATTAATAAAAAAAATTTAAAATGTGACGTGAGGTCTGTTAAAATTGAGGAGAGAACTATTTACAGAGCATATCTTAGTTATTTACATTTAAATGATACAATATTGTAAGGGTTGGTGTGAGTTTGTTTATGACTAACGGGTAAAGAAAAAAGGAAGGAGAAAAAAGAAGATGTTGGGCCGGGATCGAACCCCTGACCTTTGGTGTCTGTGTGCGGTGTCTTAACCTCTCGGCTATTGCTTAAGTTATTATTAGTGAATGGAGTTACTCTTTTAATTACTACCCAGACAGGGATGGAACCCGAGACAATCGCGTAACAGACTAAGACACTGACCACTAGGCTGTTGCAGCAATCACAGTCCAAGAGCAACGTTGTAGTTATGTAAGAACACGCAATCGTCGCTCACATCGCTTCGTTCTATCGTTCAAGGCAAACTCTGAATCAAGTCGAGTTGATTGGAAATTTAACAAAAGTCGGATGATGAATACTTAACGCATAGTTGTCTTGAGACTTGTAGGCAGAACACCGGTATTCATAACAGAACAAAGAAAATGAAGTTCACACGAAAGTAGGTTAAAGCATAAGGCCTATTTGGTAGGAGTAGGCCTAGGTCATGTTGTGCTAGTGGAATGGATCACACGAATTCACACAGCATGCATCTTGAGCGCCAATAGTGGTCTAAATGAAAACTTTTGGCATGCGGCAGGATAAGCATCCCCAAACAGAAGAAGAATCTACACTTCCCCAGTGTTGCGAAAAGCCAGTCAAGGATAGGTCTGTGGTTTTTTCCTGCCTAACATTGATAGCCCTATTATTTGCATCCCATGCAGGGCCTCAGCTGGTACAAAACTTAATCCTTCCCAGGGTTCCTTGTAACATAGAATGGTCTTCCAAAATATAGATTTTTTCGTATAATTAAGAAGCAATTCTATAATGCTACGTAGCTTCCTATGAAGTTGTGACCATTCTGTGTTATAGAATATAAATTCTGTAATACACAATTTATTTTATAATGTCGAATCTATTCTATGATGTATAATGCCTGTAACTTTTTCGGTTTTATTTTATATTGATGCACATAGACATTTTTTTTATAGAATTATAAGCAAGAACTCAGGTGAACTCCTTTCCGAGCCAGTTTTCTACAATAATAGAATACAGATGGGTAAAACATTCATTAAAGATGTAGTATGTGTGGATAAAGGAGTATACTGTATAGCACATTTTATGTTGGAAAATGGACAGTTTATGTCATATGCACAATTTAAAGACACATACAATCTTAATATAAACTACATTAGGTTTTATGGGTATATAGCAGCAATAACTAATTACATACGCAAGTCAGGTATAAATATTGATAATAACAAATATCTAGACATTCCTGTATGCTTAAAGAAACTAATGTCGATACATAAAGGCTGCAAGGTATACTACGATATATGTATTGATAATGAAACTCACCCAAGGTGCTGCACAAAATGGAATGATAAATTGAATGTTGATATTGACTGGGAAAAGTGTTTTCTTTATCTTCATAAAGTGTCAGATGTTGGGATGAAGTGGTTTCAAATGAAAATAATACACAGATGCATAGGTACAAATGTAATATTAAAAAAGATGGGAGTGGCTGAAAATGACCGTTGTAGTTTCTGCAATACTTCAAAAGACAATATTATCCATATGTTCTGGCAATGTGCTTTTGTTCAACGTTTTTGGAAGAGTCTAGCTGATTTAATGAACGACAAATGTACACATGCACATAATATGCAAATGACAGCACCTTTAGTAATATTGGGTTCTGACAAAAACTTACATATTGATAAAACTGTATATTTCATTGTGTTGTTTGCCAAACAGTTCTTGTACAAATGTAAACTCGACAAGCACATTCCAGAGTTACTGGGTTTTTTAAGAAAGCTGAAATATAGATATCAAATTCAGGAATATCTTGCTAGAAAAAACTTTATGTATGACAAATTTCTTTTGGAGTGGTTGCCATACAAAGCCTTGTTCTTGGATGAAAATTAACCCACACTGTACAGTCGTCATTCTCAGACATAAAAATACTCATGTGCTAATATTCAGGCCCTACGAAAATGAGTCATTGTTTTTTGCTGTTGATTTTTTGTCGATGCATAATGTAATGCGACCCATGCATGCATATTGTTTGAACATAATATGCATCTAAGGCACTGCCTGTTCACATATATTACCACCGCTACTTTTAATACCGTTATCTATTTACTATTGGTTTCAATGCTCAGGTTATTCCATACTAACATATGTGCATTCATGCTCGATTATGCATTCCTGTTTTGATTGTTGGTCTGCTTATTTTTATTTATTTTTTTCTTAATATTTGATTTGGTCAGTTCTTGTCTTTTTGGGTCTCCTTTTTTCTTTTCTTTTGTATGTGTGTGTGTGTGTGTGTGTGTGTGTGTGTGTGTGTGTGTGTATGTGTGTGTGTGTGTGTGTGTGTGTGCTTTTTGTCCTTTTCATATTTCATTATAAAATGTGTTGACAAAAAAGTTAAATAAAAAATAAAAAAAATGATCTCCGGAAACAGGTAGTTGGCGAGCAGCTGCGCGAAACCATGTCCCCAGAGTTACGCACCTTTACCGCCGAGCAAGGTGCCACGACTCTGGCCGACCTCATCCAGCTAAGCGACCGGTACACCCTGGCCCATGATGAACCCAGCGCCCCTAAAAGGCCAAAACTGCAGCAAGTTGTTGGGTCAAATGCTTCAAACCCCAACTCCAACCAGAATCTGCCCGGGAGATGGACTAACAGTGGGTCCAACGGCGGTTCAAACAATGAACGACAACCACTGGGACAGCAGCTATATTGCTCATACTGCAAGTCCAACACCCACAACCAGGATGACTGCAGGAAACTGGCCTACAAGCGACAAAATGTCGCAACTATGCAAGTCGTCTCAACTTCGCAGAACTGCACCAACCCCTCCCCGATCCAGTGTCCAGGCACACCGTCAGTCGTCGGACAGGCGACTGTCAACAACATTCCTGTTCAGTGTCTTTATGACACTGGACTGTCATGCGATGCCATCGTCTGCGGATCCTTGGTCCCCACGTCGGCATACACGGGCGACTTCATCTCTCTGCAAGGCCCTGATGCTTCAATCCCCCCATCCACTTTGCCAGTCGCCATCATCAATGTCGACACCAGATTTGTAAAGGGACTCATCAAGGCAGTGATCATGGACAGTCCTGTCTATGGCCTCATACTGGGATCACAGTATGTGTTTTTAGGGCACCCATCTCAACCTGCCATTGTTTCAGCAGCATTCCCTTCTCCCCAATCCACAAACCAACTCCCTCCCTCCTTCCCAAAGAGCAAATCTCCCTTAGCGGGGAAGAAACCTCTCAACACGGCAAACCAAATTGCCATGCAAGCCAATCCAGAGCGTCCCAAGTCCCCAAGTCTACCACAACTTGGAAAATCCTTCCAAAGGAATAGTCCGCCCCCAATGACACAAGACCACTCGCCACCGTTACCTCAGGTGACTGCACCTAAAGGCAACCCTGTACCCGCAAACAACCACCGACGTTACCATCGGTACAGGCCGCCACACATCCAGCCGTCACCTACCCCTCCCTTTCAACGAGTGGCAGTCGACTTGGTCGGGCCTCTACCTCAACGGAAGAAGAAATTCCGGTACATAGTCACCGTGGTCGACATATGTACCATGAAGTGCGATGCCGCCCCAATCTCCTCACTTGATGCTAGCCAGGTAGCCGCGGCACTCAAAGCCATTTTCGCCCGAATCGGCCTACCAAACCTCATCATCAGCAACGATGAGTCCAGGCTAAAGGGGAAACTCAGGCAAGAGGTGTTTGCTATCCTGCAATCAACCTTGGGACAGCTCAACACAGGATTGCCGCAACAACCTCAGTCGGAATCCATTCCACTGATCTCCAACCCACCTGCTCCTTTGAACTCTGTGCTGCGACCAGATGTCCCACCATTCCAGCCGACCCAGTCTCACCACTAATTTGTCCCTGTCGCCCAAGTCGAAAGTGGAGTCGGCGTTCCACAGGAAGATTCCGGTACCATTTATTCTTTAACAGACATTATATATTATATTATAGAAATAAACAAAGATGCTTTATATCATAGAATAGATTTTGTCTTCTCATATATCTATATTACAGTTTAAATAGTATCTATAAATTTTGCGTTCTATAACATAGAATTGTCACAACATTATAGAAAGTTATCCAACATTATAGAATGCATTCTTAATTTTTTTAAGATTTCTATATTTTTGAAGACCATGCTATATTACAAGGAACCCTGGGAAGCATTAACTTTTGCTCCAGCTGAGGCCCTGCATGGGATGCATGAAAGAGGTTGTGCGAAATACGTCTAATATACCCTTTATGAAGTCAAATGGTTTATTATTTTGATTATTTATGTACATAGTAAATATAAACGTTACTGATTTTGAGTGACTGTGTTTTTATACGTGAAACCAAACAACTCCCAGGACAAAAAAAAAAGGGTTTACAGAGTATTTGTTGTGTACCGCATCCTACCTATGTGCGAGCAAGATGGCGGAAGGCGGAACTGAGGGAGAAACAGAGCAGCCCCAACAAGTAAACAATAATTATTAGTAGGTAAGGTCAAAAAGGACAGCTAGACCTCACAGCCTCTTGTTGAGCCATTCTTTATTTGAATTGTTCGTAAATTTGAACTGGCACTGCTGGAATAACCCTAACCCTAACCCTAACTGGCACTGCTGGAATATTTTAACGGATGGCGCATCTGCCCAGTCAACAGACTAGGTTGCCTATTCTACAGATTAGGCTGCCTAGTCTGTAGATTAGGCATGTCTGAAAAGTTAGTTTACAAGTTAGGCAGTCCGAGTGCCTAGTTCACAAACTAGGCAAAGTTGTTGCCTAATCTACAGACTAGGCAATTCTACGAGTTAGGCACGACATATATATATCTATATACCTGTATAGATCGTTGCAGTATGGCCTCAGTGAGGAGAGCAGGGTAGACTTCAGGTGGAACCTTCCCTCCTCTCAGGATTTTGAGACGACTGGCTGACACCACGATGGGCTGCATGCTGAGGGAACTCAGGGCTCTGCAAGAGAGAGAGAGAGAGAGAGAGAGAGAGAGAGAGAGAGAGAGAGAGAGAGAGAGAGAGAGAGAGAGAGAGAGAGAGAGAGAGAGACATAAAGAGAGAGAGACAGAGAGACATAAAGAGAGAGAGAAGGAGAGAGAAGGAGACACAGATATTTAAGGCGACTGGCTAACACCAGATGATCTGCATGCTGAGGGAACTCAGGGCTCTGCAACAGACATAGATAGAGACAGAGAGAGAGAGAGAGAGAGAGAGAGAGAGAGAGAGAGAGAGAGAGAGAGAGAGAGAGAGAGAGAGAGAGAGAGAGAGACATAGAGAGAGAGAGAGAGAAGATATACAGATAGAGAGAGAGAGACAGACACAGAGAGAGACACAAAGAGAGAGAGAGAGAGAGAGAGAGAGAGAGAGAGAGAGAGAGAGAGAGAGAGAGAGAGAGAGAGAGAGAGAGAGAGAGAGAGAGAGAGAGAGAGAGACAGAGAGAGAGAGAGAGAGAGAGAGAGAGAGAGAGAGAGATATATACACATAGAGAGAGAGAGACAGAGAGAGAGAGAGAGACAGAGAGAGAGAGATTTTAAGGTGACTGGCTGACACCAGATGATCTGCATGCTGAGGGAACTCAGGGCTCTGCAACAGACACAGATAGAGACAGAGACACAGAGAGAGAGAAAGAGAGAGAGAGAGAGAGAGAGAGAGAGAGAGAGAGAGAGAGAGAGAGAGAGAGAGAGAGTAGAGAGAGACAGAGAGAGACAGAGAGAGAGAGAGAGAGACAGAGAGAGAGACAGAGAGAGAGAGAGAGAGAGAGAGAGAGAGAGAGAGAGAGAGAGAGAGAGAGAGAGAGAGAGAGAGAGAGAGAGAGAGAGAGAGAGAGAGAGAGAGAGAGAGAGAGAGACAGATATATATATATATATACACATAGAGAGAGAGATACACAGAGAGAGAGAGAGAGAGAGAGAGAGAGAGAGAGAGAGAGAGAGAGAGAGAGAGAGAGAGAGAGAGAGAGAGAGAGAGAACAGGGGGAGGCAATCACATACTGTTAATAACACTGTTGAAACAAGAAACAAGATAAACAACTATTACAATTGTTTGAATAAATCTGGGATTTCGTTCCATAGTTTACCGCCCGAGTATATCAAAGATGTCATATATAGATCAGTTCTCGGACGGGGCAGTTGTATTCTATTTTTATTTCGTATTTGGGTCACACACAACTTTTCACACAGGTACGATGGAGCGAGTCCGTTGACTATCTTATAAAGAAAGACTGCTTTGTTAAATTGACATCTGAATTGAAATGGAAGAATGTTTAGTGTTTTGTAGTCATGATTTTGTAGGGAAGATGATTTTAGAAGTATAAGTTTGATGGAACGCCTGTAAATGCTTCCTAAGGGCTTAAGACAGTTTTTACTTGCCATATCCCATGTTGTGGAAGCGTAATCAAAATCAGGTTGTAAATATGCATGGAAAAATAATTTTCTAGTATGTTGATCAAGAAAATGTTTTATTCTGCTTAATTGGAATACTTTTCTAGACAGTTTACGAATGAGCGTAGAAACGTGAAAGGACCAAGAAAGGTTGTTGTCAATTGTTAGACAAAGCAGTTTATGTGAGTCAACCTCCTCTAGAACATTATCGTGTAATTTGATTTTGTTCAAGTCAGATTTAATATTTTGGCGTTTTTGTCGAGTTGCAATGATCATAAACTTAGATTTCAGAGGATGTAGAGCCATATGATTTAGGTCACTCCATGTCTCTAGTTTTGCAAGGTCGTTTTGTATATCGGTTAGAACTAAGTCTGTGTTCTTATTTTTGTTATGAAGTGTACTATCATCAGCAAACAGTTCACAATCGGATGAGACATGTAAAGGAAGATCATTTATATAGACAGAAAATAAGACTGGCCCCAGGACTGACCCTTGGGGGACACCATACATCATGGATTTAAATGAAGAATGTTTACAGTCCTGAAAAACTAATTGTTGTCTGTTAGTTAGAAAGGATGATATAAGATTAATTGACTCTTGCGATAAATAATATAATTTTAGTTTTTGTATAAGGAGATTATGGTCAATGGTATCAAACGCTTTGGCAAAGTCAACGAATACTGCCCCAGTGATAAGATCATTATTTATGTTTGAGTGCCATTGCTCTATGAGGTTTGAAAGTGCAGTATGACAAGAATGATTTTTTCTGAATCCGCTTTGGTTTGGATGAAATAAATTATGTTCATCAAAGTGGGATTGGATCATATTTTTTAAAATATGCTTTTCTAATGGTTTTGATAGAACAGATAAAATAGATATTGGTCTGTAGTTGGAAGCATCATTTGGGTTACCAGATTTGAAAAGGAGAAGTATCCTGGTATCCTTGAAAGCTTGAGGAAAGTTACACTTTTCGATAGATAAATTGTAGATATAGGTTAAATGTTCAGCAATGATTGGTGCTGCCGTTTTAATAATTCTGTTGTCTATATCGTCTAAACCACGAGCTTTAGACTGACTTAAAGAACATAAATAACAGTATACTTCATGTACACTAATGAACTTAAAATTAAGACGATATTTTACATTTTTGGACTCACAAAATTCTTTGAGTAGTATCAAATCATTATGTTCAGTGTTGTTTTCTTTAATAATCGCGTTAATTTCATCTGTTAACCAGGGTGGTTTGTCTGTGAGTTTAACTCTTTTCTTTTTGCACGGTGCATGCTTATTAAACACCCCAAGAAAGGCATCATACCATGCGTTCAGAGCTTTATCTGGGTCCCTATGTGGATACACCTCAGTGAAGTTCGCATTACATAGATCAAACAAAAACAGATCGGAGTTAATGTCTGTATAACTTCTGTAAAAAATCACACTGTTTTACAATGAGGAACAAATTGTAGTTATAAAAAAAATCAACAACAACAAGCTTAAAGAATGTCAAGTAGCACTGATCAATGAGTGAGGAGAAATAGCCGTCAGTTACCAACAAAACTAACCACACAGAACACAGTAATTCAATCAAAATATATCGAATACAAGAGACTGACACAACATAAACAAAACACCAGCATGAACAAGAGAAAAATCATACAAATTCTACAAAGTATTTACGAATCTCCTGAATCCAAAACAACTGAACACAATTCCGAATTTCCACAGGACCACATTTCGGGTCCAAAGTCCAAGCGTAATACGGCCAACACAGAGTATGTAGATATGAATAAATGAATGTAAGTTTATATTGAGGTAGCCAAACCATGTAATTCACATTCTAGAAAAGAACCAATATGTTCCAGTAAATTAATGAAATATTATATCACACTTATGAAACCATTACAATTGCATCAATATACTGGTCACATGCATTACAGTAACCACTTTTTTTTTGATGTATGAAGTGACAACAAACCAAGCAACATGCATTCTTCAATGATGTTTTCCCCAAGGAAATAAATGAAGGGGGGTAAAAAAGAAAAAAGAAACACATCAAATATAACGAATCAGAAACTGGGCACATGCATTACCAATTACTATTACCAGAGAGAGAGAGAGAGAGAGAGAGAGAGAGAGAGAGAGAGAGAGAGAGAGAGAGAGAGAGAGAGAGAGAGAGAGAGAGAGAGAGCAAATACCAAATACGAATGTTTTATTGAGGGCAAAAAGGATAAGCTACAATAGCTTCTTTACACCTTGCCCTCTCACTCACACATTCATATCATGCATCAAGCAAAGCAAATTTGACATAAAACAATGGCTTAAAATTTATCAACCAAAGAAAGGAATGGTTCCAGCAAAACAATAGTATAAGTGCATGGCTTTGTACATCGAATTCTCGGCAAATATGAAGATTTACACCCTCTTGCTCTATTTCTTGGTTCTTTCCGTGGTTAGGGATAGGGTTAGGGTTAGGGATAGGGTTAGGGTTAGGGATAGGGTTAGGGTTAGGGATAGGGTTAGAGTTAGATGGTCTTTTCTTTTGCTACAAGCATCTGTTTTTTTTGGTCAAAATCATCTATTTTTTGGAGCATTAAATCGCTGCCAATCAAGTCAAGAAAATCGAAAAAAATTTGGCACATGAAATAATTGAAAAAGATATCAAAAATGGGAATTAAAGCAAACATGGATAATATTTAACAATGGTGAACTTGAAATTGTAGCTTTTAAATTGAGTACGAAAAAAGGGAAACAATTTTGAGACAATGACAATTTTTCAGAGTAAAACCACTTTTAAAGAGAGAGAGAGAGAGAGAGAGAGAGATGAGAGAGAGAGAGAGAGAGAGAGAGAGAGAGAGAGAGAGAGAGAGAGAGAGAGAGAGAGAGAGAGAGAGAGAGAGAGAGAAGGAGACAGATATTTTAAGGCGACTGGCTGACACCAGATGAGCTGCATGCTGAGAGAACTCAGGGCTCTGCAACAGACAGAGATAGAGACATACAGACAGACAGACACAGAGAGAGAGAGAGAGAGAGAGAGAGAGAGAGAGAGAGAGAGAGAGAGAGAGAGAGAGAGAGAGAGAGAGAGAGAGAGAGATAAATAAATAAATAAATAAATAAATACGAAAGCTTTATGGTATGTATCACACATTTTAGCCTTCTTTGTGACAGCCAACCAGTTTTGGAACTTCCACGACGACGGAATTTATAATTAAGAAACTGCCAAGTCGACTACCAAAGAAAGGGTTGATAAAAGCGCGAGGATCGTACTGCTGGTGAGAGTTTTATGTTGCCCTTTACTTGGATTTGAGTCAGTTTCACTGATTGGTCGAGGCCGGCCAATGAGGGACTTCGAGAGGAAAAGAGAAACTGTTCTCTGGACTTCGAAAGTATTGAAGTTTCTGAGAGTGTAATGTTGGTCAGTTCGCTCTCGACTGGCTTACAAGAAAGAGGAGAAGTAGCCTGCCTGAGGAAAGTGCATATCTTCGCCGACTGCGCCAGGACTTCGGTGTCCCATTCAGAGGCGAAGTAAGATTCGGTTCTTACTTGAAAAGAGAGCAGCGACCGGTGCTGGGACCTTCCTTGGAGAAGGTTGGACCGGGGAGAGGAAGTCAATGAGTCGAACTCCTCGTCTGGAACTGCTCGGGTGTACATAGCCCCTACACCCAGGAGGTTGTCCTGACTTTTTCCGAGCAGCACTCCAGCGAGCTTCAGTCACTGGCCGTTTGGGGTAAGTGAGAGGGAGACGGTTGCTCCTGTTCAAAACACCATAGTTTTGTTGTCGCGTTGTTATTTTCGAAGTTGTAACTGTTTGGTCCAGGAACGGTTATGTTCGGGATTGTTTTACGGTCCGTGTGGAAGTCCGGACAAAATAGAGTCGTATTTAGAAGCATAAATGTTGTTTGCATCTTTTCGTGAAAGATGGTCGTGCTATTTTAAAAGCAGATAAATTAACGTTCCTAATTTTCGTGTGCAAAATTACTTACCTTTCCGGTATTGTTTTCATAAATTCATAACCTCTGTTTGGTTGGGGCGTGGCTACAGTTTTTTGTCTGGGTTTGTCCTTGTACAAACTGTATCGTCTGTGAGTCCTTGTACAAACTGTATCGTCTGTGAGTCCTTGTACAAACTGTATCGTCTGTGAGTCCTTGTACGAATTGTATCGTCTGTGAGTCCTTGTACAAATTGTATCGTCTGTGAGTCCGTGTACATATTGTATGGTCTGTGAGTCCGTGTACAAATTGTATGGTCTGTATGTACCCGTACATATTTTATGGTCTGTATGTACCCGTACATATTGTATGGTCTGTATGTACCCGTACATATTGTATGGTCTGTATCTACCCGTACATATTGTATGGTCTGTATGTACCCGTACATAATATATGGTCTGTATGTACCCGTACATATTGTATGGTCTGTATGTACCCGTACATATTGTATGGTCTGTATGTACCCGTACATAAATGTGTCTAGCATAAGGTTTTTGCTAGGATGTGAAACGTGAAAATAGGGTTTTACGCCCTCTTCGGCCTGTTCGGCCATGTGGGGCATTTGTAAATACAAAGATGGTGGGAACAATACTGGAGGCAATGCCTGGAGGCAGTGCTAAACCAGTAAAGTCCCGATTTTTTAATAATACAGATATATGTAGCAGTGACCACGCCTCGGTTAAACCTCGTTGGCTATGGTACCGCCACATAATGAATGAAAGGATGTTTCGTTGAGCTCATTATGTATTTAGTGAGCTGTTCGCGTAGCCAAGTAGCTTGAAGTTTTTCGGGTAACGTTTGTTCGCAGCGAACGTGTTGTGTAGCTTAATTTGGATTATATAATAACTATTTCCTAATGTAATGGAATGATATTGGTTAACATTGGTAATGCTATATCAGCGGAGTTAACAATTGTGCAAAGCAGTAATATTGGTCGTTTCCGAGTTAAAGTCAAACGCTAACGTTTTGTTGTAACGTTCTTTGCATAAGTTAGCGTGTGATAAGCTGTGCATTGATTTGATGCGATGCATGTCTCTTTGCTCAATTTCTTCTTAGCAACCAGTCATTCTAAATTATGCCCCTTTTGAATAGGAACACTTGTAGTAAGTTGTTTCCCTTGGCTTTGACTCTGACTGGTTTGCTGAATCGTCTATCATTTATTCTTTATCATCGCCTCGCTTATCACCACTCATAAACGTAAGGATCTTCTGCGACATTGTCTTCGTAACAGTACATGTTCTTATGTGCATGGCACACATTTCTCTTGTGTGTATTTAGCCAAAAACAGAAACCCTGGACTGACGTAGAGAAACCAGGGATGGAGAGGACTGACGTGGAGAAACCAGGGATGGAGAGGACTGACGTGGAGAAACCAGGGATGGAGAGGACTGACGTGGAGAAACCAGGGATGGAGAGGACTGACGTGGAAAAACCAGGGATGGAGAAGACTGACGTGGAGAGACCAGTGGAGGAGAGGACTGACGTGGAGAAACCAGTGGAGGAGAGGACTGACGTGGAGAAACCAGTGGAAGAGAGGACTGATGTGGAGAAACCAGGGATGGAGAGGACTGACGTGGAGAAACCAGGGATGGAGAGGACTGACGTGGAGAAACCAGGGATGGAGAGGACTGACGTGGAGAAACCAGGGATGGAGAGGACTGACGTGGAGAAACCAGGGATGGAGAGGACTGACGTGGAGAAACCAGGGATGGAGAGGACTGACGTGGAGAAACCAGGGATGGAGAGGACCGAAGCCGAGGCCAGGGAGCAATTCAAGATCCTTCAGGACTCACCGTACCTGAGTTCCAAAGGGTACACCCAGACCCTTCGCAACTGGACGACGCCAGCGTGTCTACCAGCGTCTACGCTTCCTGAGAACTTTGAGCATTGTGTGGAACGCGACTAGTGCAGTCATTGACACTGTGCACCGTTGAACTGACTAAATATGTAAAGCCGGCGACACATTGCCTGATTTGAGTCATATGAGGCAGTCAGATCAGTCTGGTCACGTGACGAATCTGATCCAGCTGTGCAGCATGGACATGACACACTTTATGATTCGGCAGTTCGGCTGGGTACTAAAAATAGAACGTACTGTCACCCAGTGAAGATCGTTACGTCAATTCCGGTTTGTTGTTACCCAAAATAGCCCAGCTCGTAGATCCGTAGCAACCGTCACTTTGATAAACATTCTCGATAGGCCTAGTAGATCTATTTTCAATCGTACAGTGGATGGCGAAAACTGACAACTGAGCAGATAAAAATATCGAACGGAAGTGTAGCCACGATCTTACGATCTTAATCGTTTTGATTGGTCAATGGTAGCAAGTGAACTGATCCAATCATCTAGATTTAGAAACTGCCCTATTCGGCCCTGTCACCTGACTGGGCCCGACTGCGTCAGAATGATCAAGCAGGATGGTGTGACAGAGTGGAAGCGCACGCCCCACTTTCTCCCTTTCTTTCCCAACTACACCCCCCCCCCCCTTTTCTTTCTACTCAAAGCACGAAAACTCGTGGCAAATGCCCTATTACAATTCAACATCAAACCAGTCGCCGATTATAGCCGCGATCTCTTTGAAGCCCGTTTTACCTTCCCTGACACCCACATTGGCGGTCTCCCTTTGTTCCCCGTATCTCCTTTCCCGATCATGAGAAGGAGGAATGTGACACGTGCCAGTGATGTAACCGGCTCGTGATCGTTCTGTACTACTATGCATAATACTATAGACATCATCTTGTGACTTGTCGACTGCTATGAACCAATGACAGGCTCTCGGGTGTTTGAAATTTTAGGGGAAAATTTGAGTAGAGGAAAGTTAGCCTACACATTCTCTCTCACAATACCTCCCAAAACCTGGCGAAGCAACATTGCAGACTCAACCTCTCTCCCAGCCAGTCCTAATAGCCCAACTAGTGAGTATTATTGATGGCTGGTGATTGAGATTTGTTTGGTTATATCCTATTTTTGATCTAAATCCTATGTTCAATGATGAATAAGGAGTAGATATGTTATTGAAAAGAAGTGGTAAACATTCTGTTCTAATTATGTGCACTGATTATTTGTTTGTGTGTTTTTGACTTTAACTCTTTTGGTACCAGAACCGGATTTTATGCCTACTAACCCTTTTGTATATTTTTAGTAGGAGGCCTGTGGGTTGCAATCTTGCACTTTATGATAACATTCCTTTCCAGGTGTTGGATGGAGAGTGATGTTGGCTTGATCATAGACTTTGATCTAGCCGGGTACTGACTAATACCAGTTGATTCCTGTACACCTTTTATGTTTTACTGATTTCAGTTTGTTAACTGAAATTCAGTTTATTTATTAACTAGTGCTATTGTACAAGGGCAGCCTTCTAGCCGGTTGGGATCCACTAATTCCCTGCCGACTGAAGCCCCTTGTCTCTAAGCCATAGAGATCTACATCCACCTTCTCCTGTGATTATCAGCAGGGCATCGTGGTCAGGACGATCATCCCTGACTCGCAAGCACCAAGACGGGAACGCCGCGAAGACGCCCCGCACCCCGAATCCGCGAGGAGACCACGCCTGAACCGTGCCATCCCGCGACTGGGAGCTACTCTCACCTGACGAGCAAGCCGAGTCAACCCAGCACTCGCCGATCCCTACGGAGGAACTTGACAACAGCTAAGTCCACAGGACCGCGCCAATCATTTGAACTTTCCTCCGGACAATGAAGATAATTAGTGACCCTTCCTGCTTGGGGCTAACCTTCTAGAAAGACAAAAGTCTTGTAAATCCTTTCGGATTTCATTGTTTTTTCATTCATATTTTGTTTTGGCGCCATTGAGCTGCTTTATTATTATTGTTGCATAATCTTATGCAGATTTTGTGAGTAAATAAAATACAAGTGTCAAATAATTCTGAACCCTTTGGTCAGACTGATGAGAGTGGAAGTCTTGTAATTTCATGTAAAACCCTACTTCTCTCTGTCTGCCATTTAGAGCAAATCAACCACTTGTATTTCTTACAATCATACGAGCCAGAACCCGGGCACAAATATAAATTTATTAGATGAAAAGGGGCCGGGAAAGTTGCTCATCTCCCATACCCTAGAGAAGTGGGCTAAAGGCAAATTTTCTATTTGAAAATTTAACACACTAAAAGTGTTCCCTAGAGACTTAGCCTTTTAACCCATTACCTCGTCACATGGTATGCAAATGAGGTGAAACGTCACGACCTGATCGAGTCATATGAGGCAGTCGCATAGTCTGTCTCCAGCTTAAAAGAGAGAGTGTGTGCGAGCGAGGGCGGTGACTGTTCTATTTTCTTCAGAATGTTGGCATTGAAACAATTGTACCGTTTTCTTTAGGTTGGTCCATACCCCGGGTAGATTGTTTGTTAGGTGGTAATTACTGGGAAGGAAGGTGGGGGAATTTTTCTTATGTTGCTGTAACCCACTCCTCGCAAAACCCCAAATTACCAAATTACAGGAGCGGGACTGGGGTTCGGGTTGAACTACAAAACTAGAGCGTCAGAGTCAGTCTTTCAGAAAGACTTCCAGAGACACAAAAACACAGATCTATTCAGTATGAGTTCATTGATTTAATAAAATAAAAACAACTTGAAAAATAAACAAACAAATGAATAATCTTAAAAGTTCAAGCCCAAAGAAATTATATCAATTACACTAGTTAGCGAAATGATACCGCCAGTGTCAAATTCAAACAAGATTGATATAACAAAAGAAATAAGAAGAATCACTGAGAGGCGAATTGGGTTTAAAATTAGAAATAGGCAAAGAAAGGAAAGAAGAATATGCGCTCCTGAAAAATAAACAATACTAGGCATTAATATTTATCAACTAAAACCTAAAATGACAAAAAATAACATTATAACAATGCGATCATGTCTTACTTTGATTTCACCATCAGGTTTCAACTAATAAAATAACATCAAATCAAACAAAGCAGTTATTACTAACAGACCTGAAAATAACCGAATGTAAACTTACCGGTACATTATTTTCACACAACACAAATTAAAACATGCTTCAAAAGTCATACTCACATTAATCCATTATAACTATAAGCAACTACAGCACAAAATTGTTACACAACAGAATACTCTGACTGGTAGTAGTATGCACTTGGATAACTCAAACCGAGTTCCCTCAAAATATTATTGGTTTCCAATAATCCATTAATAACATTTACCCTGAGCTGATGCCACAGCTATTCAAAACCAAAACCAAAATATTATGGAAAAGTCAAGTTATATCTAACTAGCCTTTCCCTGGTAGAAACATATTACATGTAACTTTACATTCTAATTACATGATCTACACCACATGGCAAGTTGCAATGTTCCCTTTGTAAAAGAGAACATTTCCATCCAGAACTTTCCAATAGTTTATCCCAAAAATACCTTTAACCAGTCAGTACATTTTACCTTAAAACACACACACAAATAAAACACAAGAACATTAATTCATGAATACTAAAATAACATCAAGATAATACAAAGCAATCCATAAACTCACTGATGTTTCTTTGCATCAGTCAAATTACAGCTTGCCACAGCTCTTTGTCTCCCCTTTCATCTTGCCTCATGGTATCAGCCATGTGGCTTTCACAATGAACTACTGGCACAGCTCTTTGTCTCCCCTTTCACCTTGCCTCATGGTATCAGCCATGTGGCTCTCACAATGAACTACTGGCACAGCTCTTTGTCTCCCCTTTCACCTTGCCTCATGGTATCAGCCATGTGGCTCTCACAATGAACTACTGGCACAGCTCTTTGTCTCCCCTTTCACCTTGCCTCATGGCATCAGCCATGTGGCTCTCAACAATGAACTACTGTCACAGCTCTTTGTCTCCCCTTTCACCTTGCCTCATGGCATCAGCCATGTGGCTTTCACAATGAACTACTGCCACAACTTTGTCTCCCCTTTCACCTTGCCTCATGGCATCAGCCATGTGGCTTTCACAATGAACTACTGGCACAGCTCTTTGTCTCCCCTTTCACCTTGCCTCATGGCATCAGCCATGTGGCTTTCACAATGAACTACTGGCACAGCTCTTTGTCTCCCCTTTCACCTTGCCTCATGGCATCAGCCATGTGGCTCTCAACAATGAACTACTGTCACAGCTCTTTGTCTCCCCTGGCCTCATGGTATCAGCCATGTGGCTCTCAACAATGAACTACTGTCATAAGTGACAGTCAGTGTTTTCCAAATTTTCACCCTCAAATAATTCTACCATCATTACACATTGTAATGATTATTGTCTTACACTATAATACGCTTGGACTGTAACAGTTGCTGAGTTGGTCACAAACCCTATTATTGCTAAGCAATTCACTAGAAAGGTTGTAAAAACAACTAACAGCTCAAAGAAAGAAACCATGTGCTTCTTTGTTGAAAAGCACATGTTCACATGAACTACAACCTGGCCTTTTAATACATTAATCCAGTCTTCACTATAATTTAATT
>CM065700.1:51521087-51527659 GCA_017654935.2 Phymorhynchus buccinoides | reverse complement strand
CCCGTCATTTCAGTTCACATTATCTTTCTGACATTTTTTCAGCGATATTTCAATTTCCCGAACAAAACATCAAGAGACTTGCAAATCCTCTGCTCAACACAAAAAAAAGTATGCACTGACATTTTCTCTTGGCGTTCACACCCATTTAAAAAAAAAAAAAGAAAAAAAAAAAAAAAGAAGCCTTTGGTCCACACCCACATTTCTCCTCTAATCCTATCTCCTACACACATAGTTCGTGTTTCACATAATTATTACTATCCATATTATCATTACCATATTCAATATTATTATTTATTATTATTACTATAAATATTACTCCGAGAATACATATCAAGTCACACACAAAATTATGAATACACTCATGTTCAAAAGTACGAATGTCCATTATATCTGTAATCATGCTAACACCCCTATACACACACATGCGCGCGCATATACACACATAGATACATACTCGCACTACCTCCACTACACGCACGCACATATGCATACACACAAACACACGTATATCAGTGCGCTCAAACACACATCCCAGTGCGAATGTAAACTATGAATAAACTTGTGCTATAGACCATTCCACACGAATGCCTTGTACAAATGTCTTGCACACGAATGCCTTGTACAAATGAACATGCGCATACTTAGTGCACATATTATTATAGTGTTCGGTCTTTCTGACTGAATGAAACTCTTTGACCTTTAAATACTTTACTGCCATGTGGATGGGGAGGAGAAGTCACTATCAGACCCCTTCTCACCGGGTTGTGTCTGTGTGCTGTTCATTCCATCCTCCACCTCAGGTTTCCCAGGCAATGAGTCGGGAATCGTCTCTCGTTCGGTGTCACCAAGATGGTGAGGATCACAACCTTCCCTGTCTTCAGAAGCTACCCGAGCTACGAGCACTAGATCTTCATTATCTCCCCCCGGTTGATGAGACTCGTCAACGCCACCGAAACCAGTTTTCCCCGAGCACGAAGGCCCTCCCTGCATACCGCCTGATGCCCGGGCCCCGTTCTCTCCCTGTGGTCGATGGACCCCGTTCTCTCCTGTGGTCGATGGACCCCGTTCTCTCCCTGTGGTCGATGGACCCCGTTCTCTCCCTGTGGTCGATGGACTCGCGAAGCCGTGCTCCCGGTAGACCCCGACTGTTGCCATGGCTGACCTCTCCCCTCCCTGCCAGCCCTGGTGTGACTGTACGTTGACTGTCCCCTCGTTGGTCCGGCTGGAGCTCCACCGCTCTTGTCCCTTTCCCCATCCATTTCATCTTCTAGGTTTTGTATGTAAATAGGCCCGCTCTTGTCCCTTTCCCCATCCATTTGATCTTCTAGGTTTTGTATGTAAATAGGCCCGCTCTTGTCCCTTTCCCCATCCATTTGATCTTCTAGGTTTTGTAAGTAAATAGGCCCGCTCTTGTCCCTTTCCCCATCCATTTGATCTTCTAGGTTTTGTATGTAAACAGGCCCGCTCTTGTCCCTTTCCCCATCCATTTGATCTTCTAGGTTTTGTATGTAAACAGGCCCGCTCTTGTCCCTTTCCCCATCCATTTGATCTTCTAGGTTTTGTATGTAAACAGGCCCGCTCTTGTCCCTTTCCCTATCCATTTGATCCTCTAGGTTTTGTATGTAAATAGGCCCGCTCTTGTCCCTTTCCCCATCCATTTGATCTTCTAGGTTTTGTATGTAAACAGGCCCGCTCTTGTCCCTTTCCCCATCCATTTCATCCTCTAGGTTTTGTATGTAAATAGGCCCGCTCTTGTCCCTTTCCCCATCCATTTGATCTTCTAGGTTTTGTATGTAAACAGGCCCGCTCTTGTCCCTTTCCCCATCCATTTGATCCTCTAGGTTTTGTATGTAAATAGGCCCGCTCTTGTCCCTTTCCCCATCCATTTGATCCTCTAGGTTTTGTATGTAAACAGGCCCGCTCTTGTCCCTTTCCCCATCCATTTGATCCTCTAGGTTTTGTATGTAAACAGGCCCGCTCTTGTCCCTTTCCCCATCCATTTCATCCTCTAGGTTTTGTATGTAAACAGGCCCGCTCTTGTCCCTTTCCCCATCCATTTGATCTTCTAGGTTTTGTATGTAAACAGGCCCGCTCTTGTCCCTTTCCCCATCCATTTGATCTTCTAGGTTTTGTATGTAAATAGGCCCGCTCTTGTCCCTTTCCCCATCCATTTCATCTTCTAGGTTTTGTATGTAAACAGGCCCGCTCTTGTCCCTTTCCCCATCCATTTCATCTTCTAGGTTTTGTATGTAAATAGGCCCGCTCTTGTCCCTTTCCCCATCCATTTGATCTTCTAGGTTTTGTATGTAAACAGGCCCGCTCTTGTCCCTTTCCCCATCCATTTGATCTTCTAGGTTTTGTATGTAAATAGGCCCGCTCTTGTCCCTTTCCCCATCCATTTCATCTTCTAGGTTTTGTATGTAAATAGGCCCGCTCTTGTCCCTTTCCCCATCCATTTGAGGGCCCGCTCTTGTCCCTTTCCCCATCCATTTCATCTTCTAGGTTTTGTATGTAAATAGGCCCGCTCTTGTCCCTTTCCCCATCCATTTCATCTTCTAGGTTTTGTATGTAAATAGGCCCGCTCTTGTCCCTTTCCCCATCCATGATCTTCTAGGTTTTGTAAGTAAATAGGCCCGCTCTTGTCCCTTTCCCCATCCATTTCATCTTCTAGGTTTTGTATGTAAATAGGCCCGCTCTTGTCCCTTTCCCCATCCATTTGATCTTCTAGGTTTTGTAAGTAAATAGGCCCGCTCTTGTCCCTTTCCCCATCCATTTGATCTTCTAGGTTTTGTATGTAAACAGGCCCGCTCTTGTCCCTTTCCCCATCCATTTGATCTTCTAGGTTTTGTATGTAAACAGGCCCGCTCTTGTCCCTTTCCCTATCCATTTGATCTTCTAGGTTTTGTATGTAAATAGGCCCGCTCTTGTCCCTTTCCCCATCCATTTGATCTTCTAGGTTTTGTATGTAAACAGGCCCGCTCTTGTCCCTTTCCCCATCCATTTCATCCTCTAGGTTTTGTATGTAAATAGGCCCGCTCTTGTCCCTTTCCCCATCCATTTGATCTTCTAGGTTTTGTATGTAAACAGGCCCGCTCTTGTCCCTTTCCCCATCCATTTGATCCTCTAGGTTTTGTATGTAAATAGGCCCGCTCTTGTCCCTTTCCCCATCCATTTGATCCTCTAGGTTTTGTATGTAAACAGGCCCGCTCTTGTCCCTTTCCCCATCCATTTGATCTTCTAGGTTTTGTATGTAAACAGGCCCGCTCTTGTCCCTTTCCCCATCCATTTGATCTTCTAGGTTTTGTATGTAAACAGGCCCGCTCTTGTCCCTTTCCCCATCCATTTCATCTTCTAGGTTTTGTATGTAAATAGGCCCGCTCTTGTCCCTTTCCCCATCCATTTGATCTTCTAGGTTTTGTATGTAAACAGGCCCGCTCTTGTCCCTTTCCCCATCCATTTCATCTTCTAGGTTTTGTATGTAAACAGGCCCGCTCTTGTCCCTTTCCCCATCCATTTGATCTTCTAGGTTTTGTATGTAAACAGGCCCGCTCTTGTCCCTTTCCCCATCCATTTCATCTTCTAGGTTTTGTATGTAAATAGGCCCGCTCTTGTCCCTTTCCCCATCCATTTGATCTTCTAGGTTTTGTAAGTAAATAGGCCCGCTCTTGTCCCTTTCCCCATCCATTTGATCTTCTAGGTTTTGTATGTAAACAGGCCCGCTCTTGTCCCTTTCCCCATCCATTTGATCCTCTAGGTTTTGTAAGTAAATAGGCCCGCTCTTGTCCCTTTCCCCATCCATTTCATCTTCTAGGTTTTGTATGTAAACAGGCCCGCTCTTGTCCCTTTCCCCATCCATTTGATCTTCTAGGTTTTGTATGTAAATAGGCCCGCTCTTGTCCCTTTCCCCATCCATTTGATCTTCTAGGTTTTGTATGTAAATAGGCCCGCTCTTGTCCCTTTCCCCATCCATTTGATCTTCTAGGTTTTGTATGTAAATAGGCCCGCTCTTGTCCCTTTCCCCATCCATTTGATCTTCTAGGTTTTGTATGTAAACAGGCCCGCTCTTGTCCCTTTCCCTATCCATTTCATCTTCTAGGTTTTGTATGTAAATAGGCCCGCTCTTGTCCCTTTCCCCATCCATTTCATCTTCTAGGTTTTGTATGTAAATAGGCCCGCTCTTGTCCCTTTCCCCATCCATTTGATCCTCTAGGTTTTGTATGTAAACAGGCCCGCTCTTGTCCCTTTCCCCATCCATTTGATCTTCTAGGTTTTGTATGTAAACAGGCCCGCTCTTGTCCCTTTCCCCATCCATTTCATCTTCTAGGTTTTGTATGTAAATAGGCCCGCTCTTGTCCCTTTCCCCATCCATTTCATCTTCTAGGTTTTGTATGTAAATAGGCCCGCTCTTGTCCCTTTCCCCATCCATTTCATCTTCTAGGTTTTGTATGTAAATAGGCCCGCTCTTGTCCCTTTCCCCATCCATTTCATCTTCTAGGTTTTGTATGTAAATAGGCCCGCTCTTGTCCCTTTCCCCATCCATTTGATCTTCTAGGTTTTGTAAATAGGCCCGCTCTTGTCCCTTTCCCCATCCATTTGATCTGTAAATAGGCCCGCTCTTGTCCCTTTCCCCATCCATTTCATCTTCTAGGTTTTGTATGTAAATAGGCCCGCTCTTGTCCCTTTCCCCATCCATTTGATCTTCTAGGTTTTGTATGTAAATAGGCCCGCTCTTGTCCCTTTCCCCATCCATTTGATCTTCTAGGTTTTGTATGTAAACAGGCCCGCTCTTGTCCCTTTCCCCATCCATTTCATCTTCTAGGTTTTGTATGTAAATAGGCCCGCTCTTGTCCCTTTCCCCATCCATTTGATCTTCTAGGTTTTGTATGTAAACAGGCCCGCTCTTGTCCCTTTCCCCATCCATTTGATCTTCTAGGTTTTGTATGTAAACAGGCCCGCTCTTGTCCCTTTCCCCATCCATTTCATCTTCTAGGTTTTGTATGTAAATAGGCCCGCTCTTGTCCCTTTCCCTATCCATTTCATCCTCTAGGTTTTGTATGTAAACAGGCCCGCTCTTGTCCCTTTCCCCATCCATTTCATCCTCTAGGTTTTGTATGTAAACAGGCCCGCTCTTGTCCCTTTCCCCATCCATTTGATCTTCTAGGTTTTGTATGTAAACAGGCCCGCTCTTGTCCCTTTCCCCATCCATTTCATCTTCTAGGTTTTGTATGTAAACAGGCCCGCTCTTGTCCCTTTCCCCATCCATTTCATCCTCTAGGTTTTGTATGTAAATAGGCCCGCTCTTGTCCCTTTCCCCATCCATTTCATCTTCTAGGTTTTGTATGTAAACAGGCCCGCTCTTGTCCCTTTCCCCATCCATTTCATCTTCTAGGTTTTGTATGTAAACAGGCCCGCTCTTGTCCCTTTCCCCATCCATTTCATCCTCTAGGTTTTGTATGTAAATAGGCCCGCTCTTGTCCCTTTCCCCATCCATTTCATCTTCTAGGTTTTGTATGTAAATAGGCCCGCTCTTGTCCCTTTCCCCATCCATTTGATCTTCTAGGTTTTGTATGTAAACAGGCCCGCTCTTGTCCCTTTCCCCATCCATTTCATCTTCTAGGTTTTGTATGTAAACAGGCCCGCTCTTGTCCCTTTCCCCATCCATTTGATCTTCTAGGTTTTGTATGTAAACAGGCCCGCTCTTGTCCCTTTCCCCATCCATTTGATCTTCTAGGTTTTGTATGTAAATAGGCCCGCTCTTGTCCCTTTCCCCATCCATTTGATCTTCTAGGTTTTGTATGTAAACAGGCCCGCTCTTGTCCCTTTCCCCATCCATTTCATCTTCTAGGTTTTGTATGTAAACAGGCCCGCTCTTGTCCCTTTCCCCATCCATTTGATCTTCTAGGTTTTGTATGTAAACAGGCCCGCTCTTGTCCCTTTCCCCATCCATTTGATCTTCTAGGTTTTGTATGTAAATAGGCCCGCTCTTGTCCCTTTCCCCATCCATTTGATCTTCTAGGTTTTGTATGTAAACAGGCCCGCTCTTGTCCCTTTCCCCATCCATTTGATCCTCTAGGTTTTGTATGTAAATAGGCCCGCTCTTGTCCCTTTCCCCATCCATTTCATCTTCTAGGTTTTGTATGTAAATAGGCCCGCTCTTGTCCCTTTCCCCATCCATTTGATCCTCTAGGTTTTGTATGTAAACAGGCCCGCTCTTGTCCCTTTCCCCATCCATTTGATCCCGCTCTAGGTTTTGTATGTAAACAGGCCCGCTCTTGTCCCTTTCCCCATCCATTTGATCTTCTAGGTTTTGTATGTAAACAGGCCCGCTCTTGTCCCTTTCCCCATCCATTTGATCTTCTAGGTTTTGTATGTAAACAGGCCCGCTCTTGTCCCTTTCCCCATCCATTTCATCTTCTAGGTTTTGTATGTAAATAGGCCCGCTCTTGTCCCTTTCCCCATCCATTTGATCTTCTAGGTTTTGTATGTAAATAGGCCCGCTCTTGTCCCTTTCCCCATCCATTTGATCTTCTAGGTTTTGTATGTAAATAGGCCCGCTCTTGTCCCTTTCCCCA
>CM065700.1:51498587-51513587 GCA_017654935.2 Phymorhynchus buccinoides | reverse complement strand
TCATGACGATCAGTATCACACCTTGGAGTAATTAATGGCTTTCGTATCCTTGTTGCATTGTTCATGACGATCAGTATCACACCTTGGAGTAATTAATGGCTTTCGCATCCTTGTTGCATTGTTCATGACGATCAGTATCACACCTTGGAGTAATTAATGGCTTTCGTATCCTTGTTGCATTGTTCATGACGATCAGTATTACACATTGGAGTAATTAATGGCTTTCGCATCCTTGGTGCATTGTTCATGACGTTCAGTTCAGTCGCTTAGGCTCTCTGTGTTTTGTCAGACAGACTCGCTCACAGATACAGACAGACAGACAGACAGACTCGCACACAGATACAGACAGACAGACAGACTCGCACACAGATACAGACAGACAGACCGACAGACTCGCTCACAGATACAGACAAACAGACAGACAGACAGAGAGACAGACTCGCACACAGATACAGACAGACAGACAGACAGACAGACTCGCACGCAGATACAAACAGACAGACAGACAGACTCGCACACAAATACAGACAGACAGACAGACTCGCACACAGAGACAGACAGACTCGCACACAGACACAGACAGACTCGCACACAGAGACAGACAGACTCGCACACAGAGACAGACAGAGAAAGAGCAGCCAGGGCTCTGGCCAAAGGGGTACAGAAGCTGTGGAGGTT
The DNA here is from genome assembly GCA_017654935.2 of Phymorhynchus buccinoides. Taxonomy (NCBI): domain Eukaryota; kingdom Metazoa; phylum Mollusca; class Gastropoda; order Neogastropoda; family Raphitomidae; genus Phymorhynchus; species Phymorhynchus buccinoides. The sequence continues at coordinate 51,512,909 of CM065700.1, read as the reverse complement.
TGGGTTGTGCATGTGAAGAGGATGGCCCCAAAGGGTTAAAGGGTCGTGGTTTGGGTTGTGCAGGTGAAGAGGATGGCCCCAAAGGGTTAAAGGGTCGTGGTTTGGGTTGTGCATGTGAAGAGGATGGCCCCAAAGGGTTAAAGGGTCGTGGTTTGGGTTGTGCATGTGAAGAGGATGGCCCCAAAGGGTTAAAGGGTCGTGGTTTGGGTTGTGCATATGAAGAGGATGGCCCCAAAGGGTTAAAGGGTCGTGATTTGGGTTGTGCAGGTGAAGAGGATGGCCCCAAAGGGTTAAAGGGTCGTGATTTGGGTTGTGCATATGAAGAGGATGGCCCCAAAGGGTTAAAGGGTCGTGATTTGGGTTGTGCAGGTGAAGGGGATGGCCCCAAAGGGTTAAAGGGTCGTGGTTTGGGTTGTGCAGGTGAAGAGGATGGCCACAAAGGGTTAAAGGGTCGTGATATGGGTTGTGCAGGTGAAGGGGATGGCCCCAAAGGGTTAAAGGGTCGTGGTTTGGGTTGTACATGTGAAGAGGATGGCCCCAAAGGGTTAAAGGGTCGTGGTTTGGGTTGTGCATGTGAAGAGGATGGCCCCAAAGGGTTAAAGGGTCGTGGTTTGGGTTGTGCATGTGAAGAGGATGGCCCCAAAGGGTTAAAGGGTCGTGGTTTGGGTTGTGCAGGTGAAGAGGATGGCCCCAAAGGGTTAAAGGGTCGTGGTTTGGGTTGTGCAGGTGAAGAGGATGGCCCCAAAGGGTTAAAGGGTCGTGGTTTGGGTTGTGCAGGTGAAGAGGATAAGGGTCGTGGTGGCTTGTGCAGGTGAAGGGGATGGTCCCAAAGGGTTAAAGGGTCGTGGTTTGGGTTGTGCAGGTGAAGAGGATGACCCCAAAGGGTTAAGGGATCGTGGTTTGGGTTGTGCAGGTGAAGAGGATAAGGGTCGTGGTGGCTTGTGCAGGTGAAGGGGATGGTCCCAAAGGGTTAAAGGGTCGTGGTTTGGGTTGTGCATATGAAGAGGATGGCCCCAAAGGGTTAAAGGGTCGTGGTTTGGGTTGTGCATGTGAAGAGGATGGCCCCAAAGGGTTAAAGGGTCGTGGTGTGGGTTGTGCAGGTGAAGAGGATGGCCCCAAAGGGTTAAAGGGTCGTGGTTTGGGTTGTGCATGTGAAGAGGATGGCCCCAAAGGGTTAAAGGGTCGTGGTTTGGGTTGTGCATGTAAAGAGGATGGCCCCAAAGGGTTAAAGGGTCGTGGTTTGGGTTGTGCATGTGAAGAGGATGGCCCCAAAGGGTTAAAGGGTCGTGGTTTGGGTTGTGCAGGTGAAGAGGATGGCCCCAAAGCGTTAAAGGGTCGTGGTTTGGGTTGTGCATGTGAAGAGGATGGCCCCAAAGGGTTAAAGGGTCGTGGTGTGGGTTGTGCAGGTGAAGAGGATGGCCCCAAAGGGTTAAAGGGTCGTGGTGTGGGTTGTGCAGGTGAAGGGGATGGCCCCAAAGGGTTAAAGGGTCGTGGTTTGGGTTTTGCATGTAAAGAGGATGGCCCCAAAGGGTTAAAGGGTTAAAGGGTCGTGGCATAAGGAGTGCAATGAGGTATATTTTGAAACTTCCATGCAAACCTCCGCCAAGGAAGTACTTGGTACATGAAACAGTTTGAAAATCACGTAAGATCTTGGATGTTGACCCCCAAACCATACATATTGTGTATGTGTATCACAAAAACAGCACAGTGGGGCACATTTTGACCATGGGAATCTTCAGTACGAGCCTCTGCCAAGGATAGACTCACTGATTCAGACATTACAGTTACACTATCAGAAACCATTAGGCCGTTGAACTTAAAACCCATGTGAGTAATAGAGCTAGCTGAAATGACACCAAATAATTCCATACAAGGATATCCTTTGGTTTGTTGTAAGAAGACATTAATGGCAAGCAACATCAATCTAAGAAGGGGTGTGGTTGTGTGAGGGATGGGGGAAAGGGTCAAGCTAGTTTTGCCCTCTATCAAATTTAATGGTTATTGATGACTCCCTGTTACAGGGGGAATATTTTGAAGTTGTCAGCATGCTTTTTAGTGGGGTTTTCTTTCTTCTTTCATTGTTTCTTTTGATTTTGCTGAATGCTAAAAAAAAGATGCAAGACATCGTTTTTTAAATGTACTTTACAAATAATTTGGCCGTCTAAACGACCCCAAACGGCCCACAACTGCCAAATTTAGATCTTGAATAACACATAAACGTTCAGGCAGAATATGTTCATATTTAACTAATCTACTAAAATTTAAGTGTTTAGAACTTCTGGTATAACAAAATAACCGGAAATGCCAACCGGAAGTTACTGGGCTACAGAATGAAAATTCTAGCTGGCTTTCAGAATTGCCAAAATAAGAACCACGATCCTTTAACACACACACACACACACACACACACACACACACACACACACACACATGTACGCACATGTACGCACATGCGTGTGCGCGCACACACACGCATGCATAGAGATAGATGTAGCTACAGACGGACAGAGAGCACATCAAAAAGCTAAGCCAACTCTCTTGCTTATGTACTAATTGGTGTTTTTTGCAGCGCTCTAGTATGTCATTGAAATGTACGGTTGGTGCGCAGCCTTTGGGATTTGGGGACGCAACACTGTCCCCTTCGTGTTCACTGATTTGCTCGTTGTTGTGTTGTTTATAACTTTCGCGCAAATCATCGTGAACTGCGTTTTGCCACAAATATAAAAGAAAGATTATATTTTCTTTTAAACATTTGTTTTTTCCCCGTTTGGAGCATGAGTCAAAATTGTAAAAGGCCTTTACGTCCTAACTTTTCGGCAATAATAATTTTTGTTTGTGGCTCAAGCCACAAACCTATAACTCACTTTGTCGGTCTGTCGGTCTGTCGGTCCAAAATTGTCGCACATTTTGACAAAATTGTCGCACTTCAAATCGAGGCTACACTTCTGGCCGCTCTTTAAAATGATGTATTTTAAAGGCGTACAAAATAATAAACATATGTAATACAGACACTACAACAGACACGACGAGTATGCGGTGCTTCTTTTGATGAGCATAAGTAGGATACATAGTTTTAAATGTTTTCCAAAAGATATAAAAAGTTACGAAATGGTGCAGAGATAACATTCTGGTTTACAGATTAAAATTATTGAAAAGCCAGGGGAGGTAACTCATGATTGGAGTGGTAAAAATAGACCGCGTGCCACAAACTATTGCGATTTCGCACTTGTTTTGAAATTCAGTTCTTTTTCTCCATTTCAAAATTGTTTTCGATCTCATTAAAATTTAGTGGCAACTACACGCAATTCACGAGGCGCATAGTTGGATATGATTCTGATCTCCGCCGGGGTTAGTCCCTGAATTTCATATTTTATCTGAGAGCCGTAGCTGTGGGTCCAGCTTCAAGCTGAAGGACGTGCGAAGGCTTGACCAGCGTCCCGGACCCGAAGATCCTTGTTGGAGAGGGTGGGCTAAGGCCTGACCAGCGTCCCGGACCCGAAGCTCCTTGTTGGAGAGGGTGGGCTAAGGCCTGACCAGCGTCCCAGACCCGAAGCTCCTTGTTGGAGAGGGTGGGCTAAGGCCTGACCAGCGTCCCGGACCCGAAGCTCCTTGTTGGAGAGGGTGGGGCTACCAGGTCCCGGACCCGAAGCTCCTTGAGAGGGTGGGCTAAGGCCTGACCAGCGTCCCGGACCCGAAGCTCCTTGTTGGAGAGGGTGGGCTAAGGCCTGACCAGCGTCCCGGACCCGAAGCTCCTTGTTGGAGAGAGTGGGCTAAGGCCTGACCAGCGTCCCAGACCCGAAGCTCCTTGTTGGAGAGGGTGGGCTAAGGCCTGACCAGCGTCCCGGACCCGAAGCTCCTTGTTGGAGAGGGTGGGCTAAGGCTTGACTTGCGTCCCAGACCCGAAGCTCCTTGTTGGAGAGGGTGGGCTAAGGCTTGACCAGCGTCCCGGACCCGAAGCTCCTTGTTGGAGAGGGTGGGCTGATCGACGACCCAGCCTACCTCTTTTCCGTCGTCGGACCCTGCACCTCGCCGGTGGGATTGGCCCTTTGGACACCTCGCCGGTGGGATTGGCCCTTTGGACACCTCGCCGGTGGGATTGGCCCTTTGGACACCTCGCCGGTGGGATTGGCCCTTTGGACACCTCGCCGGTGGGATTGGCCTATGGACACCTCGCCGGTGGGATTGGCCCTTTGGACACCTCGCCGGTGGGATTGGCCCTTTGGACACCTCGCCGGTGGGATTGGCCCTTTGGACACCTCGCCGGTGGGATTGGCCCTTTGGACACCTCGCCGGTGGGATTGGCCCTTTGGACACCTCGCCGGTGGGATTGGCCTATGGACACCTCGCTGGTGGGATTGGCCTATGGACACCTCGCCGGTGGGATTGGCCCTTTGGACACCTCGCTGGTGGGATTGGCCCTTTGGACACCTCGCCGGTGGGATTGGCCCTGTGGACACTTATCATCGTTCTCCCGGTGATTGAAGTTTTTTGTTAATGAGATCACTTTATTAAAAGCACAAGTAGTTTCTTCATTTCTTATTTATTTAAAAGGAAAAGACAATTGATCCTTACAGAGAACGCAAGGGCAGCAATAACGGCTTTACTGCTCATGCTAGTAATTATTGTCATTTGCCGATCTACGATCGCAAAGGACTATGTTTTCGTTCGTGTATGTAACTTTTTTTGTTTGTTTGTTGTCCTTTGCCGATCTACGATCGCAAAGGAGTATGTTTTCGTTCGTGTATGTAAGTTTGTTTTTTTGTCCTTTGCCGATCTACGATCGCATGGGAGTATGTTTTCGTTCGTGTATGTAACTTTTTTTCTTTTTTTGTCCTTTGCCGATCAAAGGATCTACGATCGCAAAGGACTCTATTTTCGTTCGTGTATGTTTCTTTTTGTCCTTTGCCGATCTACGAAGTAGATTGCAAAGGAGTATGTTTTCGTTCGGTCTGTTTCTTTTTTTGTTTTGTTTTCTGTCTGTCTGTCTGTCTGTCTGTCTGTCCCAAGGATATCTCCCGAACCGCTTGACCGAATCGCTTCAAATTTTGTGTGGTGGTGTGTCATCATGAGGGTAAGGCATCCGCGCAAAAAGTTTCGCCGTCGGGACCTTGACCTTGGCGTACGACCTTGAAAACCGAAAATCTTTAAGGGGCCATAACTTCCACACCGTTGGTCTTAGAGTCTTCAAATTTGGCATGGAGGTACTTTGGCTTATGCCCGTTCTGATGATGGCATACCGATCAAGGTCACTGTCCAGGAGATCGGTAGGCCTTGAAAGTGGTAGGGGTCTAAAAATTTGGTTTTAAGCCATATTTTCCACATTTGTACTTGACAGAAGCGCTTCAGATTGTGTGTGGTACTGTATACCCTAGAGTAGAAAACATCCGAGCATAAATTATCGCCATGCTGACCTTGACCTCGAAGTGTGACCTTGAAAACCGAAATGTCCTTCTTTGCGCTATATATTTCTTGTTCAAGCTGTATCTCATGAACTAGAAGACAGAATCCCTTCCAATTTTGTGTCAGGATGTAACACTAAGAGTATAACACAGTCGTACATAAATTATCCCTCGGAAATAGAATGTCGCCGAGCGGCAGACATGTTTCCGTTTTTCTTCACCCTCCTGTATATTGTGAAATACTGTATAAATCACTCCAAATTTTGTGGGGAGGTGTAAAAAGAACAGTAGAAGCACATTGCAGTGCAAATTATGCCACGTGGGATTTTCATGTCGCCGAGCGGCAGACATGTCTCCGAGTTAAGGGTGTACATCCCGGTAAAGGAGGGGGTCTAATACTAAACGTAAAAGACATCCTAGCACAAAATGTGCCACGTGGGGCTTAAATGTCGCCGAGTGGCAGACATGTCTCAGTGTTAAGGGTGTGCACCCTACCAATCAAGGGTGTGCATCCCAGAACACGATTTGCACCCAGTCACGGGTGTGTAGGTGCTTCACCCAAAGGTCACAAGGAGGACAGGGACATAAGATGTGAGGGGGAAAGGAGGTACAGGGCGGGGCATGTACAGGGCGTAACCGGCAAAGGACATCTGCCGCTCGGAGATGCCCTTGCCTGTTTTTTGTTTGTTTGTTTTTCTGTCTATCCCAAGGATATCTCCCGAACCGCTTAAAATTTTGTGTGGTGGTGTGTCCCCATGAGAGGAAGGCATACGCGCAAAAAAAAAATGCCGTCCTGACCTTGACCTTGACCTTGACCTTGGCGTATGACCTTGAGAACCGAAAATTGTTAAGGGGCCATAACTTCCACACCGTAGGTCCTAGAGGACCTATAACATCCACACCGTTGGTCATAGAGACTTCAAACTTGGCATGTAGGTACTTTGGCTTATGGTGGTTCTGATGATGGCATACCGATCAAGGTCAAGGTCAAGGTCAAGGTCAGGGAGATCGGTAGGCCTTGAAAGTGGTAGGGGTCTAAAAATTGGGTTTTCAGCCATGTTTTCCACATTAGTAATTGACAGAAGCGCTTCAGATTGTGTGTGGTACTGTATAGCCTAGAGTAGAAAACATCCGAGCATAAATTACATGCAGTACATACGTGTACATAGTACATAGTGTAGTACATAGCGTAGTACATAGTCTAATGCATAGTGCAGTACATAGCGTAGTACATAGTGTAATACATAGTGCAGTACATAGTGTAGTACATAGTGTAATACATAGTGCAGTACATAGTACAGTACATAGTACAGTACATAGTGTAGTGATGGTAATGCATAGTGCAGTACATAGTGTAGTACATAGTGCAGTACATAGTACAGTGCATAGTGCAGTACATAGTATAGTACATAGTCCAGTACATAGTGTAGTGATGGTAGTCTGTGTGTAGTACATAGTGTAGTACACAGTGTAGTACATAGTGCAGTACATAGTGCAGTACACAGTGTAGTACATAGCACAGTGCATCGTGCAGTACATAGTGCAGTGCATAGTGTAGTACATAGTGTAGTACATAGCGTAGTACATAGTGCAGTGCATAGTGTAGTACATAGTTCAGTACATAGTGCAGTACATAGTGTAGTACATAGTGTAGTACATAGTGTAGTACATAGTGTAGTACATAGTGTAGTACATAGTGCAGTACATAGTGCAGTACATAGTGTAGTACATAGTGCAGTACATAGTGCAGTACATAGTGCAGTACATAGTGTAGTACATAGTGTAGTACAGTGCACATAGTGTAGTGATGGTAGTCTCTGTGTGTAGTACATAGTGTAGTACATAGTGCAGTACATAGTGCAGTACATAGTGTAGTACATAGTGTAGTACATAGTGTAGTACATAGTGTAGTACATAGTGCAGTACATAGTGTAGTACATAGTGTAGTACATAGTGCAGTACATAGTGCAGTACATAGTGTAGTACATAGTGTAGTACATAGTGTAGTACATAGTGTAGTACATAGTGTAGTACATAGTGTAGTACATAGTGCAGTACATAGTGTAGTACATAGTGTAGTACATAGTGCAGTACATAGTGTAGTACATAGTGTAGTGATGGTAGTCTCTGTGTGTAGTACATAGTGTAGTACATAGTGCAGTACATAGTGCAGTACATAGTGTAGTACATAGTGCAGTACATAGTGCAGTACATAGCGTAGCACATAGTGTAGTACATAGTGTAATACATAGTGCAGTACATAGTGCAGTACATAGTGTAGTGATGGTAGTCTCTGTGTGTAGTACATAGTGTAGTACATAGTGCAGTACATAGTGCAGTACATAGTGTAGTACATAGTGTAGTACATAGTGCAGTACATAGTGTAGCACATAGTGTAGTACATAGTGTAATACATAGTGCAGTACATAGTGCAGTACATAGTGTAGTGATGGTAGTCTCTGTGTGTAGTACATAGTGCAGTTCATAGTGTAGTACATAGTGTAATACATAGTGCAGTACATAGTGCAGTACATTGTGTAATACATAGTGCAGTTCATAGTGTAGTACATTGTGTAGTACATAGTGTAGTACATAGTGTAGTACATAGTGTAGTACATAGTGTAGTACATAGTGTAGTACATAGTGCAGTACATGGTGCAGTACATAGTGCAGTACATAGTGTAGTACATAGTGTAGTACATAGTGTAGTACATAGTGTAGTGATGGTAGTCTCTGTGTGTAGTACATAGTACCAGGCCAGTGACAGTTAATGGCCCACCACCTCCCGTGACCCCGATAGTACATAGTGTAGTACATAGTGCAGTACATAGTGCAGTACATAGTGTAGTACATAGTGTAGTACATAGTGCAGTACATAGTGTAGTGATGGTAGTCTCTGTGTGCAGTACATAGTGCAGTACATAGTGTAGTACATAGTGTAGTACATAGTGTAGTACATAGTGCAGTACATAGTGCAGTACATAGTGCAGTACATAGTGTGTAGTACAGTACATAGTGCAGTACATAGTGCAGTACATAGTGCAGTACATAGTGCAGTGAGTGGTGTAGTGATGGTAGTCTCTGTGTGTAGTACATAGTATCAGGCCAGTGACAGTTAATGGCCCACCACCTCCCGTGACCCCGATAGTACATAGTGTAGTACATAGTGCAGTACATGGTGCAGTACATAGTGCAGTACATAGTGTAGTACATAGTGTAGCACATAGTGTAGTACATAGTGTAGTGATGGTAGTCTCTGTGTGTAGTACATAGTATCAGGCCAGTGACAGTTAATGGCCCACCACCTCCCGTGACCCCGATAGTACATAGTGTAGTACATAGTGCAGTACATAGTGCAGTACATAGTGTAGTACATAGTGTAGTACATAGTGTAGTACATAGTGTAGTACATAGTGTAGTGATGGTAGTCTCTGTGTGCAGTACATAGTGCAGTACATAGTGTAGTACATAGTGCAGTACATAGTGCAGTACATAGTGCAGTACATAGTGCAGTACATAGTGCAGTACATAGTGCAGTACATAGTGCAGTACATAGTGCAGTACATAGTGCAGTACATAGTGCAGTGATGGTAGTCTCTGTGTGTAGTACATAGTATCAGGCCAGTGACAGTTAATGGCCCACCACCTCCCGTGACCCCGATAGTACATAGTGTAGTACATAGTGCAGTACATGGTGCAGTACATAGTGCAGTACATAGTGTAGTACATAGTGTAGCACATAGTGTAGTACATAGTGTAATACATAGTGCAGTACATAGTGTAGTACATAGTGTAATACATAGTGCAGTTCATAGTGTAGTACATTGTGTAGTACATAGTGTAGTACATAGTGCAGTTCATAGTGCAGTATAGTGTAGTACATAGTGCAGTACATAGTGTAGTACATAGTGCAGTACATAGTGTAGTACATTGTGCAGTACATACTGCAGTACATAGTGTAGTAAATAGTGTAGTACATAGTGCAGTACATAGTGCAGTACATAGTGTAGTGATGGTAGTCTCTGTGTGTAGTACATAGTGTAGTACATAGTGTAGTACATAGTGCAGTACATAGTGTAGTACATAGTGTAGTGATGGTAGTCTCTGTGTGTAGTACATAGTACCAGGCCAGTGACAGTTAATGGCCCACCACCACCTCCCGTGACCCCGCTAGTACATAGTGCAGTACATAGTGCAATACATGGTGCAGTACATAGTGTAGTACATAGTGTAGTACATAGTGTAGCACATAGTGTAGTACATAGTGCAGTACATAGTGCAGTACATAGTGCAGTACATAGTGCAGTACATAGTGCAGTACATAGTGTAGTACATAGTGTAGTACATAGTGTAGTACATAGTGCAGTACATAGTGTAGTGATGGTAGTCTCTGTGTGTAGTACATAGTGCAGTACATAGTGCAGTACATAGTGCAGTACATAGTGCAGTACATAGTGCAGTACATAGTGCAGTACATAGTGCAGTACATAGTGCAGTACATAGTGTAGTACATAGTGTAGCACATAGTGTAGTACATAGTGTAATACATAGTGCAGTACATAGTGTAGTACACAGTGTAATACATAGTGCAGTTCATAGTGTAGTACATAGTGTAATACATACTGCAGTTCATAGTGCAGTACAGTGTAGTACATAGTGCAGTACATAGTGTAGTACATAGTGTAGTACACAGTGTAATACATAGTGCAGTTCATAGTGTAGTACATAGTGTAATACATAGTGCAGTACATAGTGCAGTACATAGTGTAGTACATAGTGCAGTACATAGTGTAGTACATAGTGCAGTACATAGTGTAGTACATTGTGCAGTACATAGTGCAGTACATAGTGTAGTACATAGTGTAGTACATAGTGCAGTACATAGTGCAGTACATAGTGTAGTACATAATGCAGTACATAGTGCAGTACATAGTGCAGTACATAGTGTAGTACATAGTGTAGTACATAGTGTAGTACATAGTGTAGTGCATAGTGCAGTACATAGTGTAGTACATAGTGTAGTACATAGTGTAGTGCATAGTGCAGTACATAGTGCAGTACATTGTGTAGTGCATAGTGCAGTACATAGTGCAGTACATAGTGCAGTACATAGTGCAGTACATAGTGCAGTACATAGTGCAGTACATAGTGCAGTACATAGTGTAGTACATAGTGCAGTACATAGTGTAGTGCATAGTGTAGTACACATTGCAGTACATAGTGTAGTACACAGAGTAGTGATGGTAGTCTCTGTGTGCAGTACATAGTGCAGTACATAGTGTAGTACATGGTGTTGTTATGGTAATCTCTGTGTGTAGTACATAGTGCAGTACATAGTGTAGTACATAGTGTAGTACATAATGCAGTACATAGTGCAGTACATGGTGTAGTGATTGTAATCTCTGTGTGCAGTACATAGTGCAGTACATAGTGCCGTACATAGTGTATAACATAGTGCAGTACATAGTGCAGTACATAGTGCAGTACATAGTGCAGTACATAGTGCAGTACATATTGCAGTACATAGTGCAGTACATGGTGTAGTGATTGTAATCTCTGTGTGCAGTACATAGTGCAGTACATAGTGCAGTACATAGTGCAGTACATAGTGCAGTACATAGTGCAGTACATAGTGTAGTACATAGTGTAGTGATAGTGTAATCTCTGTGTGCAGTACATAGTGCAGTACATAGTGCAGTACATAGTGCAGTACATAGTGCAGTACATAGTGCAGTACATAGTGCAGTACATAGTGCAGTACATAGTGCAGTACATAGTGTAGTGATTGTAATCTCTGTGTGCAGTACATAGTGCAGTACATAGTGCAGTACATAGTGCAGTACATAGTGCAGTACATAGTGCAGTACATAGTGCAGTACATAGTGCAGTACATAGTGCAGTACATAGTGTAGTGATGGTAGTCTCTGTGTGTAGTACATAGTGCAGTACATAGTGCAGTACATAGTGTAGTACATTGTGTAGTACATAGTGCAGTACACAGTGTAGTACATAGTGCAGTACATAGTGTAGTGATGGTAGTCTCTGTGTGTAGTACATAGTACCAGGCCAGTGACAGTTAATGGCCCACCACCTCCCGTGACCCCGGTAGTGCATAGTGTAGTTCATAGTGTAGTACATAGTGCAGTACATAGTGTAGTACATAGTGCAGTACATAGTGCAGTACATAGTGTAGTGATGGTAGTCTCTGTGTTTAGTACATAGTGCAGTACATAATGTAGTACATAGTGTAGTACATAGTGCAGTACATAGTGTAGTACATAGTGCAGTACATAGTGTAGTGATGGTAGTCTCTGTGTTTAGTACATAGTGCAGTACATAGTGTAGTACATAGTGTAGTACATAGTGCAGTACATAGTGTAGTGATGGTAGTCTCTGTGTGTAGTACATAGTGCAGTACATAGTGTAGTACATAGTGTAGTACATAGTGCAGTACATAGTGTAGTACATAGTGCAGTACATAGTGTAGTACATAGTGCAGTATATAGTTCAGTACATAGTGTAGTACATAGTGCAGTACATAGTGTAGTACATAGTGTAGTACATAGTGCAGTACATGGTGTAGTGATGGTAGTCTCTGTGTGCAGTACATAGTGCAGTACATAGTGTAGTACACAGTGTAGTGATGGTGGTCTCTGTGTGCAGTACATAGTGTAGTACATAGTGCAGTACATAGTGCAGTACATAGTGCAGTACATGGTGTAGTGATGGTAGTCTCTGTGTGCAGTACATAGTGCAGTACATAGTGTAGTACACAGTGTAGTGATGGTGGTCTCTGTGTGCAGTACATAGTGTAGTACATAGTGTAGTACATAGTGTAGTACATTGTGCAGTACATAGTGCAGTACATAGTGCAGTACATAGTGTAGTGATGGTAGTCTCTGTGTGCAGTACATAGTGTAGTGATGGTAGTCTCTGTGTGTAGTACATAGTACCAGGCCAGTGACTGTTAATGGCCCACCACCTCCCGTGACCCCGCTAGTACATAGTGTAGTACATAGTGCAGTACACAGTGCAGTACATAGTGTAGTACATAGTGTAGTATATAGTACCAGGCCAGTGACTGTTAATGGCCCACTACCTCCCGTGACCCCGCTAGTACATAGTGTAGTACATAGTGTAGTACACAGTGCAGTACATAGTGTAGTGATGGTAGTCTCTGTGTGTAGTGCATAGTGTAGTGATGGTAGTCTCTGTGTGTAGTACACAGTACCAGGCCAGTGACAGTTAATGGCCCACCACCACCTCCCATGACCCCGCTAGTACATAGTGTAGTACATAGTGCAGTACATAGTGTAGTACATAGTGCAGTACATAGTGCAGTACATAGTGTAGTACATAGTGTAGTACATAGTGTAGTACATAGTGCAGTACACAGCGCAGTACATAGTGCAGTACATAGTGCCAGGCCATTGACAGTTAATGGCCCACCACCACCTCCCATGACCCCGCTGCCCTCTTCCTTACTCCTCCCCCTCTTTACACTTCCCCCTACCCCACCTCTGCGCCCTTCGCTCGACCCCTTCTCCCCCCCCCCCCCCCCCTCCCTTTCTTTTCTTCCTTGCTTACCGGCCTTGACCGGGTCAGCCGTGTAGAAGAGGAGTGGAGAGTGAAGGGGGAGGGGGGTCCACCCGCCCCACAGGGCTTATTTGGAGTAGGCCTGTAGTAGTCAGCAGCGAGCACAACACACGGCTTCTGTTATGTACGCTATGTCCGTCAGGCCGTCTGTCTGTCCCTTTGTCCACTCGCCTGACTGCTCTGTCAGTCAGTCTGTCTGTCTGTCCCCTCGCCTGGCTGTCTGTCTGTCCCCTCGCCTGGCTGTCTGTCTGTCCCCTCGCCTGTCTGTTTGTCTGTCTGTCTTTCTGTCCACTCGCCTGTCTGTTTGTTTGTCTGTCTATCTGTCCCCTCGCCTGTCTGTTTGTTTGTCTGTCTGTCCACTCGCCTGTCTGGTCTATCAGTCTGTCTGTCTGTCCCCTCGCCTGTCTGTTTGTTTGTCCACTCGCCTGTCTGGTTTGTCAGTCTGTTTGTCAGTCTGTCTGTCTGTCCCCTCGCCTGTCTGTTTGTCTGTCTGTCTGTCCCCTCGCCTGTCTGTTTGTCTCTTTGTCTACTCGCTTGCCTGGTTTGTCAGTCTGTCTGTTTGTTCCCTCGCCAGTCTGTTTGTCTGTCCACTCGCCTGTCTGGTTTGTCTGTTTGTCTGTCTACTCGCCTGTCTGGTTTGTCTGTTTGTCTGTCCACTCGCCTGTCTGGTTTGTCTGTTTGTCTGTCTACTCGCCTGTCTGGTTTGTCTGTTTGTCTGTCTACTCGCCTGTCTGGTTTGTCTGTCTGTCTACTCGCCTGTCTGGTTTGTCTGTTTGTCTGTCTACTCGCCTGTCTGGTTTGTCTGTTCACTCGCCTGTCTGGTTTGTCTGTTTGTCTGTCCACTCGCCTGTCTGGTTTGTCTGTCCACTCGCCTGTCTGGTTTGTCTGTCCACTCGCCTGTCTGGTTTGTCTGCTTGTCTGTCTACTCGCCTGTCTGGTTTGTCTGTCTGTTTGTCTGTCCACTCGCCTGTCTGGTTTGTCTGTCTGTCTGTTTGTCTGTCTGTCCACTCGCCTGTCTGGTTTTTCTATCTGTTTGTTTGTCTGTCTGTCTGTCTGTGTCCACTCGCCTGTCGGTTTTTTCTGTTTGTCTGTCTGGTTTGTCTGTCCACTCGCCTATCTGGTTTGTCTGTCTGTTTGTCCACTCGTCTATCTGTCTGTCTGTTTGTGCAATCCCTTGCCTGGTATGTCTGTATGTCTGTCCACTCGTCTGTCTGTCTGTCTGTTTGTGCAATCCCTTGCCTGGTATGTCTGTATGTCTGTCCATTCGTCTGTCTGTCTCAAACTCAAACACAACTTTATTATCTCTGATAAACGAAAGTGCAAGTGG
>CM065700.1:51491087-51493587 GCA_017654935.2 Phymorhynchus buccinoides | reverse complement strand
GAGCTCGTAGAACTAGACGGCAGGAGCTCGTAGAACTAGAAGGCAGGAGCTCGTAGAACTAGAAGGCAGGAACTTATAGAACTAGAAGGCAGGAGCTCGTAGAACTAGAAGGCAGGAGCTCGTAGAACTAGAAGGCAGGAGCTCGTAGAACTAGAAGGCAGGAGCTCGTAGAACTAGACGACAGGAGCTCGTAGAACTAGAAGGCAGGATCTCGTAGAACTAGAAGGCAGGAGCTCGTAGAACCAGAAGGCAGGAGCTCGTAGAACTAGAATGCAGGAGCTCGTAGAACTAGAAGACAGGAGCTCGTAGAACTAGAAGGCAGGAGCTCGTAGAACTAGACGACAGGAGCTCGTAGAACTAGAAGGCAGGAGCTCGTATAACTAGAAGGCAGGAGCTCGTAGAGCTAGAAGGCAGGAGCTCGTAGAACTAGAAGGCAGGAGCTCGTAGAACTAGAAGGCAGGAGCTCGTAGAACTAGACGACAGGAACTCGTAGAACTAGAAGGCAGGATCTCGTAGAACTAGAAGGCAGGAGCTCGTAGAACCAGAAGGCAGGAGCTCGTAGAACTAGAAGGCAGGAGCTCGTAGAACTAGAAGACAGGAGCTCGTAGAACTAGAAGGCAGGAGCTCGTAGAACTAGACGACAGGAGCTCGTAGAACTAGAAGGCAGGAGCTCGTAGAACTAGAAGACAGGAGCTCGTAGAACTAGAAGGCAGGAACTTATAGAACTAGAAGGCAGGAGCTCGTAGAACTAGAAGGCAGGAGCTCGTAGAACTAGAAGGCAGGAGCTCGTAGAACTAGAAGGCAGGAGCTCGTAGAACTAGAAGGCAGGAGCTCGTAGAACTAGAAGGCAGGAGCTCGTAGAACTAGAAGGCAGGAGCTCGTAGAACTAGAAGGCAGGAGCTCGTAGAACTAGAAGACAGGAGCTCGTAGAACTAGAAGGCAGGAACTTATAGAACTAGAAGGCAGGAGCTCGTAGAACTAGAAGACAGGAGCTCGTAGAACTAGAAGGCAGGAGCTCGTAGAACTAGAAGGCAGGAGCTCGTAGAACTAGACGGCAGGAGCTCGTAGAACTAGAAGGCAGGAGCTCGTAGAACTAGAAGGCAGGAGCTCGTAGAACTAGAAGGCAGGAGCTCGTAGAACTAGAAGGCAGGAGCTCGTAGAACTAGAAGGCAGGAGCTCGTAGAACTAGAAGGCAGGAGCTCGTAGAACTAGAAGGCAGGAGCTCGTAGAACTAGAAGGCAGGAGCTCGTAGAACTAGAAGGCAGGAGCTCGTAGAACTAGAAGGCAGGAGCTCGTAGAACAAGAGGGCAGGAGCTCGTAGAACTAGACGGCAGGAGGTCGTAGAACTAGAAGGCAGGAGCTCGTAGAACTAGAAGGCAGGAGCTCGTAGAACTAGACGGCAGGAGCTCGTAGAACTAATCGGCAGGAGCTCGTAGAACTAGACGACAGGAGCTCGTAGAACTAGAAGGCAGGAGCTCGTAGAACTAGAAGGCAGGAGCTCGTAGAACTAGAAGGCAGGAGCTTGTAGTTCTACAAGCTGTTTGTCCACTCGCCTGTCTGGTCTATCTGTCTCTCGGTCCACTCACCTGCCTGGTTTGTCTGTCTGTTTGTCCACCCGTCTGTCTGGTTTGTTTGTCTGTTTGTCTGTCCACTCGCCTGTCTGGTTTGTCTGTCTGTCTGTCCACTCGCCTGCCTGGTTTGTCTGCCTGTCTGTCCACTCGCCTGTCTGGTTTGTCTGTCTGTCTGTCCACTCGCCTGTCTGGTTTGTTTGTCTGTTTGTCTGTCCACTCGCCTGTCTGGTTTGTCTGTCTGCCTGTCTGTCCACTCGCCTGTCTGGTTTGTCTGTCTGTCCACTCGCCTGTCTGGTCTGCGAGTGAATGTGTGAAACTGTTGGCCCTGACAACATCAAGCGGGCGTCTTTTGAAATCGTGTGCTAGTCAATTATGTCATGTTTTAAGTATGTTGTTTTCATGGTCTGTGAATACTTGTACTGTTCCTGATCTGTGGAAAAAGTCTACCATTTGTTCTGTTCCAAAGAAAGCTAAGCCTTCTTCCTTGAATGACTATCGCCATGTTGTTTTGACCTCCATCGTTATGAAATGCTTTGAAAGACTCATTCTCATATACAGCACAGCACAGACTAGCCCTTTCCTTGATCCTAATCAGTTTGCATACAAACCCAACAGAAGTACAGACGACGCAACTCTCACTCTCCTTCACAACACATTCACACACCTGGAAAAACCTGGCTCTTTTGTACGAAGCCTTTTTATTGATTTCTCATCTGCCTTCAACACAATCCAACCTCATCTACTGGCCACTAAACTCCTCTCCTACAACGTCTGTCCTCTCTTTGTTAAATGGATAATCAGTTTTCTTGTCAATAGATCTCAGTCTGTCCGCTTTCAGAAAGCTATCTCGTCCTTAAAGCACACTTCTACTGGATCTCCTCAAGGCACCTGTCCTCTTCACTCTATGCACTAATGACTGTAAAATACTC
>CM065700.1:51477074-51490587 GCA_017654935.2 Phymorhynchus buccinoides | reverse complement strand
ATGTCATTTTTCTTTGCGGAAATACAACAAAATATTTACCTACTTGGTTATTAGATATGACAAATTTTGGGGACATTTGTTTTTTAACGAATCGAAGGCTATAGAAGTTGTTAGGGCACTTGCCAAGAGTCCAGTTGGACATTTACTTTGATTCTCGAGTTTATTTGTTCGATTTAACTTCTTATTATTTTAACATTTAAAAAAATGTCTTGTTTCTTTATAAATGTCCAGATATGAACCCAGGCTGGAGTAGTTTACCATTATGTCAGTAACATAGGATAGGGCTTAAATGAGGGTCGCTTATTCTTATCTCATTAATTTATTAACATATGCATGCATAGTTTAGCGTACTATATTACTTCCACACTCCACACATTCTTAATCACATATTTAACTCACACATAAATGTATGTGTTATATAAATAACACATACATTTATGCACCCCCCCCACCCCCCCTGGACCCCTTTTGTATTTTTTGTTAGTTTGTTTGTCTTTTTGTGTGTCTAAGATCACTGTAAGGTGGATAGACATTAAGCTAAAGAACGACACACACACACACACACACACACACACAACACACACACACACACACACACACACACACACACACACACACACACACACACACACGCGCGCGCGCGCACACGCACACACGCACGCACGCACGCACGCATACGCATACGCACGCACACACACACACACACACAACACACACACACACACCACTCATTTGTTCAGCATTGAGATTGACACAGGAAAAAAACCTATTCCTGTACCTGACTGTCTAAGACTTACAGAGTTCTGTAGCGCCTGCCAGAAGGCATGAGCTCGTAGAACTAGAAGGCAGGAGCTCGTAGAACTAGAAGGCAGGAGCTCGTAGAACTAGAAGGCAGGAGCTCGTAGAACTAGAAGGCAGGAGCTCGTAGAACTAGAAGGCAGGAGCTCGTAGAACTAGAAGGCAGGAGCTCGTAGAACTAGAAGGCATGAGCTCGTAGAACTAGAAGGCAGGAGCTCGTAGAACTAGAAGGCAGGAGCTCGTAGAACTAGAAGGCAGGAGCTCGTAGAACTAGAAGGCAGGAGCTCGTAGAACTAGAAGGCAGGAGCTCGTAGAACTAGAAGGCAGGAGCTCGTAGAACTAGAAGGCAGGAGCTCGTAGAACTAGAAGGCAGGAGCTCGTAGAACTAGAAGGCAGGAGCTCGTAGAACTAGAAGGCAGGAGCTCGTAGAACTAGAAGGCAGGAGCTCGTAGAACTAGAAGGCAGGAGCTCGTAGAACTAGAAGGCAGGAGCTCGTAGAACTAGAAGGCAGGAGCTCGTAGAACTAGAAGGCAGGAGCTCGTAGAACTAGAAGGCAGGAGCTCGTAGAACTAGAAGGCAGGAGCTCGTAGAACTAGAAGGCAGGAGCTCGTAGAACTAGAAGGCAGGAGCTCGTAGAACTAGACGGCAGGAACTCGTAGAACTAGAAGGCAGGAGCTCGTAGAACTAGAAGGCAGGAGCTCGTAGAACTAGAAGGCAGGAGCTCGTAGAACTAGAAGGCAGGAGCTCGTAGAACTAGAAGGCAGGAGCTCGTAGAACTAGAAGGCAGGAGCTCGTAGAACTAGAAGGCAGGAGCTCGTAGAACTAGAAGGCAGGAGCTCGTAGAACTAGAAGGCAGGAGCTCGTAGAACTAGAAGGCAGGAGCTCGTAGAACTAGAAGGCAGGAGCTCGTAGAACTAGAAGGCAGGAGCTCGTAGAACTAGACGACAGGAGCTCGTAGAACTAGAAGGCAGGATCTCGTAGAACTAGAAGGCAGGAGCTCGTAGAACCAGAAGGCAGGAGCTCGTAGAACTAGAAGGCAGGAGCTCGTAGAACTAGAAGACAGGAGCTCGTAGAACTAGAAGGCAGGAGCTCGTAGAACTAGAAGGCAGGAGCTCGTAGAACTAGAAGGCAGGAGCTCGTAGAACTAGAAGGCAGGAGCTCGTAGAACTAGAAGGCAGGAGCTCGTAGAACTAGAAGGCAGGAGCTCGTAGAACTAGAAGGCAGGAGCTCGTAGAACTAGACGACAGGAACTCGTAGAACTAGAAGGCAGGATCTCGTAGAACTAGAAGGCAGGAGCTCGTAGAACCAGAAGGCAGGAGCTCGTAGAACTAGAATGCAGGAGCTCGTAGAACTAGAAGACAGGAGCTCGTAGAACTAGAAGGCAGGAGCTCGTAGAACTAGAAGGCAGGAGCTCGTAGAACTAGAAGGCAGGAGCTCGTAGAACTAGAAGGCAGGAGCTCGTAGAACTAGAAGGCAGGAACTTATAGAACTAGAAGGCAGGAGCTCGTAGAACTAGAAGACAGGAGCTCGTAGAACTAGAAGGCAGGAGCTCGTAGAACTAGACGGCAGGAGCTCGTAGAACTAGAAGGCAGGAGCTCGTAGAACTAGAAGGCAGGAGCTCGTAGAACTAGAAGGCAGGAGCTCGTAGAACTAGAAGGCAGGAGCTCGTAGAACTAGAAGACAGGAGCTCGTAGAACTAGAAGGCAGGAACTTATAGAACTAGAAGGCAGGAGCTCGTAGAACTAGAAGACAGGAGCTCGTAGAACTAGAAGGCAGGAGCTCGTAGAACTAGAAGGCAGGAGCTCGTAGAACTAGAAGGCAGGAGCTCGTAGAACTAGAAGGCAGGAGCTCGTAGAACTAGAAGGCAGGAGCTCGTAGAACAAGAGGGCAGGAGCTCGTAGAACTAGACGGCAGGAGCTCGTAGAACTAGAAGGCAGGAGCTCGTAGAACTAGAAGGCAGGAGCTCGTAGAACTAGAAGGCAGGAGCTCGTAGAACTAGAAGGCAGGAGCTCGTAGAACTAGAAGGCAGGAGCTCGTAGAACTAGAAGGCAGGAGCTCGTAGAACAAGAGGGCAGGAGCTCGTAGAACTAGACGGCAGGAGCTCGTAGAACTAGAAGGCAGGAGCTCGTAGAACTAGACGGCAGGAGCTCGTAGAACTAGACGGCAGGAGCTCGTAGAACTAATCGGCAGGAGCTCGTAGAACTAGACGACAGGAGCTCGTAGAACTAGAAGGCAGGAGCTCGTAGAACTAGAAGGCAGGAGCTCGTAGAACTAGAAGGCAGGAGCTTGTAGTTCTACAAGCTGTTTGTCCACTCGCCTGTCTGGTCTATCTGTCTCTCGGTCCACTCACCTGCCTGGTTTGTCTGTCTGTTTGTCCACCCGTCTGTCTGGTTTGTTTGTCTGTTTGTCTGTCCACTCGCCTGTCTGGTTTGTTTGTCTGTCTGTCTGTCCACTCGCCTGTCTGGTTTGTCTGCCTGTCTGTCCACTCGCCTGTCTGGTTTGTCTGTCTGTCTGTCCACTCGCCTGTCTGGTTTGTTTGTCTGTTTGTCTGTCCACTCGCCTGTCTGGTTTGTCTGTCTGCCTGTCTGTCCACTCGCCTGTCTGGTTTGTCTGTCTGTCCACTCGCCTGTCTGGTCTGCGAGTGAATGTGTGAAACTGTTGGCCCTGACAACATCAAGCGGGCGTCTTTTGAAATCGTGTGCTAGTCAATTATGTCATGTTTTAAGTATGTTGTTTTCATGGTCTGTGAATACTTGTACTGTTCCTGATCTGTGGAAAAAGTCTACCATTTGTTCTGTTCCAAAGAAAGCTAAGCCTTCTTCCTTGAATGACTATCGCCCTGTTGCTTTGACCTCCATCGTTATGAAATGCTTTGAAAGACTCATTCTCATATACAGCACAGCACAGACTAGCCCTTTCCTTGATCCTAATCAGTTTGCATACAAACCCAACAGAAGTACAGACGACGCAACTCTCACTCTCCTTCACAACACATTCACACACCTGGAAAAACCTGGCTCTTTTGTACGAAGCCTTTTTATTGATTTCTCATCTGCCTTCAACACAATCCAACCTCATCTACTGGCCACTAAACTCCTCTCCTACAACGTCTGTCCTCTCTTTGTTAAATGGATAATCAGTTTTCTTGTCAATAGATCTCAGTCTGTCCGCTTTCAGAAAGCTATCTCGTCCTTAAAGCACACTTCTACTGGATCTCCTCAAGGCACCTGTCCTCTTCACTCTATGCACTAATGACTGTAAAATACTCTGATGATTCTGCTCTACAAGACCTTACAAACTCTGACTCTGTATATTTTGATCAAGTTTCTTCTTTTGCAGCATGGTGTGAACAGAACCGCCTGGACCTTAATGTACAGAAAACAAAAGAGACATTGATTGATTTTTTAGAAAGAACCCACCTGTTGTGCCTGACCTTTTTATTCGTGGTGTGAAAGTTGAGCGTGTGAATGAGTGTAAATATTTAGGAACAATGATTGATGCTAAGTTGAATTTTACTGCAAATACTAATCTTATTCACAGGAAATGTCAATCTCGAATCTATTGCTTGCAAAAACTTAGAAACCTTGGGGTGAATGAAACTGTTCTGTGTTTTATTGAAGCTGTTTTAACGTTTTCCCTCATCTGTTGGTTTGGCAGCCTGTTTAATCTAATGTGTTGAGTAAGACGGTGAATGTCTGTAGCAAGATTGTGGGTGTGAGACAGGAAAGTATGAGTGTGTCGTATGAGCCACGTGTGAAAGGGAAAGCGGGAATGATTGCCACTGACAGCAGCCATGGTCTTAGTCAATTCTACGAGCTTTTACCCTCTAGAAGACGCTACTGCATGCCCCAATGCAAGACTCTACGGACAATAAATAATTGTATCCCAGCTTCCATTTCCCTGCTAAACAAATGAATGTGGTTCTGAGCGAATGTCAAGTGTGTCTAATATAAGCGATTGAGGTGAATGGTACGGAAAGTGTATACTCTCTCTCTCTCTCTCTCTCTCTCTCTCTCTCTCTCTCTCTCTCTCTCTCTCTCTCTCTCTCTCTCTCTCTCTCTCTCTCTCTCTCTCTCTCTCTCTCTCTCTCTCTCTCTCTCTCTCTCTCTCTCTCTCTCTCTCTCTCTCTCTCTCTCTCTCTCTCTCTCTCTCTCTCTCTCAGCTAGTAAAAACACACTCAAACACGTTAAAAGATTATATAGACGTTCTCTTAAACTCATACTCCTTAAATCGTCCTCCCTTGAAACCAATGACTATAAAGAACTCAACATTCTACCATTTGATTTGAAATGTCTACTAAGCAAAGGTACCCTTATGTACAAGATCATAAATAAGTTAGTACCAAAATATCTTATTTCTAAATTTAAAGTCCATGCAATTCGAAGCAAAACCAAATTAATAATGCCCCGCCCCAGAACAGATCTATATAAAGCATCCCTTACATACTCATGTGGTAAACTGTGGAACGACATCCCTGATAATTTCAAAAATAAAACTAGCGTATCTTCCTTTCGTAAATCTTATCACAAGTACATAATGGACAATCTTGTCCATCAGATATGTTAATGAGTTTTACTATAAAATAAAAAAAATCAACTTATGCCAAGATTCTTGTAAATCATTTATGTCTCTCTGTATATCTGTTTAATGTCCTAATTTGATTCTCTGTCAATTATTTCATGTGCCAATTTTTGTTTCATTTTCTTGACTTGATTGTTTTTATGTCATTTTTTCATTGCCTGATGCATGGTGTGAGTGTGTGAGTGAGAGGGCCAGGTGCAAAGAAGCTATTGTAGCTTATCCTTTTTACCCTCAATAAAACATTCGTATTTCGTATTTCGTATTTCTCTTTCTCTCTCTCTCTCTCTCTCTCTCTCTCTCTCTCTCTCTCTCTCTCTCTCTCTCTCTCTCTCTCTCTCTCTCTCTCTCTCTCTCTCTCTCTCTCTTCCCCTCTCTGTGGTGAGTGTGTGTACACTGGGTGGGGTGATGGAGGGATGTGTGGGCATGTTTCCATTATTGGTAGTTTTAATATTGATTTTTGTCTATACACCTGTAATTGGAAAATGCATTTTATGCCATGTGTATGGGATGAATTTTAATGCAATGTTTGTATTAGTATTTTGTATAAATCTACATATTTTACTGTGTTCTCTTGTCCATGTATTTCCTAATGTGATGCGTTAATTATTTGATATGTATTAACGCATTGTAATTCATAATAATTATGTTCATCTTACTTATACCTACGTTTTAGGTGTTTTTCTTGTCTTTGTCTTCTCTCTCTCTCTCTCTCTCTCTCTCTCTCTCTCTCTCTCTCTCTCTCTCTCTCTCTCTCTCTCTCTCTCTCTCTCTCTCTCTCTCTCTCTCTCTCTCTCTCTCTCTCTCTCTCTCTCTCTCTCTCTCTCTCTCTCTCTGATCGTTCTGATCCATCCAACTACAGACCAATTTCAATTGTGTCTATATTATGCAAGCCTTTAGAAAATCATATAAAAAAACACATTCTTGGCCACTTTGATCGATTTAAACTATTTCACCCATGCCAGTCTGGTTTTAGACCTAAACACTCATGCCATACAGCTCTCACTTCTCTCGTTGACAAATGGCTCTCAAATATCAACAAGAACGAATTGACCGGCGTCCTTATTGTAGATTTTGCCAAGGCTTTCGATCTAATAGATCACTCACTCCTTCTCAGAAAACTTAAAATGTATGGTCTATCTAATGATACAATAAAACTAATGTCATCATTTTTAGTTGATAGAAAACAGGTAGTGAATACGAACGGATCTGTCTCATCCTCTCTACCAACTAAGTATGGCATACCGCAAGGTTCTGTTCTGGGACCCATACTGTTTACTATATACATAAACGACCTACCACTAATCCTGAGTTCCCTGAGTGCATTATTCGCTGACGACACTACATTACACACCAGTCACACTCGTTATGACCAAGTTTTGCATACTTTACAAACTAGTGCTGGTGAACTTGTTAAATGGTCTGAATTTAATCACATGAGTTTGCATCCCCAAAAGACAAAATTTATGCTCATAACAACGAGACAAAAGCGTCAAAACCTCAATTCAAATTTACAGTCTCTTCAAATTAATGGCAATAACAATGAACAAGTAGATAGCCACAAAGTTCTGGGAGTTGTAATTGACAACAATCTTTCGTGGTCTGAGCATGTTTCAATGATTTGCAAATCCCTATCTAAAAAGGTATACCAGTTGTCCAAAATCAAACATTTTCTTGACTTACATACTCATAAAATATTTGTCCATTCTTTCATTGAGTCTCACATAAGCTATGCTTCCACCATCTGGGATGGGGCTAGTGCCAACATATTAAGACCTCTGTCTAGTCTTTATAGACGAGCTCTAAAATTGGTACTTTTAAAATCATCTAAGCTAACAATTTCCGACTACATAAAATTAGATATTTTACCATTTCATTTAAAATTAAAACACAACAAGGCTGTTTTTATGTTTAAAATTCTATCGGGACGTGCACCTTCACTGTCAGATGAATTTGTTACAAATGATCGACGCCATACTCATAAAATAATGTTGCCCTTACCAAAACTTGACATATTCAAAACCAGTTTAATGTATTCAGGTGGTGCTCTTTGGAATTCAATCTTAAGTAACGATAACGTTGGCACTAGTCTCAATTCTTTCAAACAAATCTATCACAAGCATCTAATGACAGACTGTGAATTCCAGTTAAAAATACTATGTCAATTTTTATCTTACATTGGATTGATATTGTTAAGTGATTGTGTTTTCATTTGTTTTGTGAAGTGTGTGAGTGCATGCGTGTGTGTGCATGTGTGTGCATATGTGTATGTGTTTGTGTATGTATGTATATATATATATATGTATGTATGTGTGTGTGTGTGTGTGTGTGTGTGTGTGTGTGTGTGTGTGTGTGTGTGTGTGTGTGTGTGTGTGTGTGTGTGTGTGTGTGTGTGTGTGTGTGTGTGTGTGTGTGTGTGTGTGTGTGTCTGTCTGTCTGTCTGTCTGTCTGTGTGTGTCTGCGTGTGTGTGTCTGTCTGTGTGTGTCTGTGTGTGTCTGTGTGTGTATGTATGGGTGTGTGCTGATAATTTGTAATTATTCATGTGTTGTGTCTTCATATATGGATAACTTTGTTATTTTGTATTTTGCCATTTTTTCTTGACATTTGTTAACTGTTGGCAAGATGAAAAGAAGCGTGTTTGATATGCTTATTCTTTTCCAACAATAAAAAAGATTCGTTCGTTCGTTCGTTCGTTCTCTCTCTCTCTCTCTCTCTCTCTCTCTCTCTCTCTCTCTCTCTCTCTCTCTCTCTCTCTCTCTCTCTCTCTCTCTCTCTCTCTCTCTCTCTCTCTCTCTCTCTCTCTCTCTCTCTCCTCTCTCTCTCTCTCTCTCTTTGTCTGTGCGCGCTTACTCATCCACTTATCTCCGGAGGCAGTGCTAAACCAGTAAAGTCCCGATTTTTTAATAATACAGATACGTGTAGTGTCATCCCCTTGTAATCTCCACTGCCCCCCCCCCCCCCCCCCACACACACACACACACACACACACACCATCCCGTTAGGGCTCACAGCAAATTTGAAGCGATTCGGTCGAAAAACGGCGGAGTTATAAGGCCCGTTTCGTGTTTCAGACACACAGACACACACACACACGGACGGACACTTGGCTTTTTACTATAATAATATAGGGAATTTATATAGCGCTCTTTCTCACATGAGCTCAGTGCGCTTTACATTGATAACAAGAACATTAAAGGCAAACAAATAATTAATCATTAGAAAGTAAAATAAGCACGATGCTTACACACAACGTTCTCTTACTTCCTTCCTTACTCACACACACACACACACACACACACACACACACACACACACACACACACACACACACACACACACACACACACACACACACACACACACACACACACACACACACACACACACACACACACACACACACACGCGCGCGCGCGCACACACACACACACACACGCACACACACGCACACATACACACACATGCATGCGCACACGCACACTCGCACACTATTAATTATACAAGTAAAATAGTTACAACATGAACATTCTAAGAAGAAACATAGAGACCACATTCACATTCCCAATCAAGTTTGAATACAATACTGCATACACTATGTGATGATGATGATGATTGATGATGATGATCGTGGTTTATTTTTTACATATCCTAATAAGTTTTATGTGTTGGATATTTAATTATTATGTTCGTATTGTATATGTGTTTATGCCGTGCCACAAATCAATTCGTCACGTTTGAGATAATAAAGTAGTTTTGGTCTGTCTGTCCGTCTGTCTGTCCGTCTGTCTGTCCGTCTGTCTGTCTGTCTACCCGTTCTCCAGCTGGGTCTCTGTCTTCATGCTCAGCTTGGCTGGGCGGCCTCTACAACACGGCAGGGTCTGTATTGCTGCTAGGCCCCTGGGCTGCCTGCTTTGTCTGTCTGTCTGTCTGTCTGTCCACTGGTCTGCTTGGCTGGGCGGCCTCTACAACACGGCAGGGTCTGTATTGCTGCTAGGCGCCTGGGCTGCCTGCTTTGTCTGTCCGTCTGTCTGTCTGTCCACTGGTCTGCTTGGCTGGGCGGCCTCTACAACACGGCAGGGTCTGTATTGCTGCTAGGCCCCTGGGCGGCCTGCTTTGTCTGTCTGTCTGTCTGTCTGTCTGTCTGTCTGTCCATCTGTCCGTCTGTCCGTCTGTCTGTCTGTCCACTGGTCTGCTTCGCTGGGCAGCCTCTACAACACAAGGCCTGTATTGCTGCTAGGCCCCTGAGCTGCCTGCTTTGTCTGTCTGTCAGTCTGTCAGTCTGTCTGTCGGTCTTTCTGTCTGTCTGTCCACTGGTCGGTCTGTCCACTGGTCTGTCTGTCCACTGGTCTGCCTGTCCACTGGTCTGTCTGTCTTCATGCTCAGCTTCGCTGGGCGGCCTCTACAACACGGCAAGGTCTGTATTGCTGCTAGGCCCCTGGGCGGCCTGCTTTGTCTGTCTGTCAGTCTGTCTGTCTGTTTGTCTGTCTGTCTGTCTGTCCGTCTGTCCACTGGTCTGTCTGTCTTCATGCTCAGCTTCGCTGGGCGGCCTCTACAACACGGCAAGGTCTGTATTGCTGCTAGGCCCCTGGGTGGCCTGCTCTACACTGCTGCTGCTGCTGGTGGGGGTGGGGGTGTTGTTAGGATAGCTTGGTGGTGTGGGGGTGTTGGTGTTAGGGGAGGGGGTGGTGGTGGGGGGGGGGTTGTTATGGGAGGGTGGTTGTGGTGGGGGGGGGGGTGGGGGGTTGTTAGGGGAGGGTGGTGGGTGGTGGTGGTGGTGTTTGGTGGTGGTGTTTTGTGTTGTTAGGGGAGGGTGGTGGCGGTGGGGTCCGGGGTGTTGTTAGGGGAGGGTGGTGGGGTGTTGTTAGGGGAGGGTGGTGGTGGTGGTGGGGGGGGTGTTGTTAGGGGAGGGTGGTGGGGTGGTGATCTTTGCCAGTAGCTCAAAGGGGCGCAGCTGATAGTCGGGTCACGTGACAGGGCT
This sequence comes from Phymorhynchus buccinoides, assembly GCA_017654935.2. Taxonomy (NCBI): domain Eukaryota; kingdom Metazoa; phylum Mollusca; class Gastropoda; order Neogastropoda; family Raphitomidae; genus Phymorhynchus; species Phymorhynchus buccinoides. Next base: position 51,480,232 of record CM065700.1, on the reverse strand, counting down.
GGCTCTCGATGTGTGGCGAAGGCCGTGTGTGTGAAGAGTCTTTAGTGGAAATGCTGTCCTTACAGAAAACGTGTGTGAAGAGTCTTTAGTGGAAATGCTGTCCTTACAGAAAACGTGTGTAAAGAGTCTTTAGTGGAAATGCTTTCCTTACAGAAAACGTGTGTAAAGAGTCTTTAGTGGAAATGCTTTCCTTACAGAAAACGTGTGTAAAGAGTCTTTAGTGGAAATGCTGTCCTTACAGAAAACGTGTGTAAAGAGTCTTTAGTGGAAATGCTTTCCTTACAGAAAACGTGTGTAAAGAGTCTTTAGTGGAAATGCTGTCCTTACAGAAAACGTGTGTAAAGAGTCTTTAGTGGAAATGCTGTCCTTACAGAAAACGTGTCGCTTCAAGAATGTACAGCGTTCTAACCCAGAAAGCACAAAGTAATTTTTTCTCACACTATACAAATTTTCAACAAGAAATTATTTTTAAAGCATGCCTAGTGTTTTGGCTGATCCTGCAAACTAACAAAAAGGGGGCCTATATTTCTACAAATATCTTGTTCTCAAAATGATTTGTCAAATTAACACCAACATTGAAGAGAACCTTTTATGGGTTCTAAAGGTAGTATTGTAACTCTCCTGAAATTCAACTAGCACATTTTGATATTTTGTTGAGCTATGATGTTGAAAGACCGACAGACAAAGATATAACCTTGTGAAACCCGTTGGTTCTTTTTTTGGCTTGAACTGGGAATGCCGCAAAAATGACGAAACACAAACAGAAAACAGTCAAGCTTTGATACGAGAACAGAACATTGCTCATGTCAGCCGTCATGTTGTTTTTCTGTCGGTTTATTGACATCCATTGTCACACCGACAGAGGACTAACAGGGTTCTAGGTCAGTTTGAATTAGGCATCAGGATTGTCACACCGACAGAGGACTAACAGGGTTCTAGGTCATCAATCAGGCATCAGGATTGTCACACCAACAGAGGACTAACAGGGTTCTAGGTCATCAATCAGGCATCAGGACTGTCACACCGACAGAGGACTAACGGCATTCTAGGTCATCAATCAGGCATCAGGATTGTCACACCAACAGAGGACTAACAGGGTTCTATGTCAGTTTGAATCAGGCATCAGGATTGTCACACCGACAGAGGACTAACAGGGTTCTAGGTCATCAATCAGGCATCAGGATTGTCACACTGACAGAGGACTAACAGGGTTCTAGGTCATCAATCAGGCATCAGGATTGTCACACCGACAGAGGACTAACAGGGTTCTAGGTCAGTTTCAATCAGGCATCAGGATTGTCACACTGACAGAGGACTAACAGGGTTCTAGGTCATCAATCAGGCATCAGGATTGTCACACCGACAGAGGACTAACAGGGTTCTAGGTCAGTTTGAATCAGGCATCAGGATTGTCACACCGACAGAGGACTAACAGGGTTCTAGGTCATCAATCAGGCATCAGGATTGTCACACCGACAGAGGACTAACAGGGTTCTAGGTCAGTTTGAATCAGGCATCAGGATTGTCACACCGACAGAGGACTAACAGGGTTCTAGGTCATCAATCAGGCATCAGGATTGTCACACTGACAGAGGACTAACGGCGTTCTAGGTCAGTTTGAATCAGGCATCAGGATTGTCACACCGACAGAGGACTAACAGGGTTCTAGGTCATCAATCAGGCATCAGGATTGTCACACTGACAGAGGACTAACAGGGTTCTAGGTCAGTTTGAATCAGGCATCAGGATTGTCACACCGACAGAGGACTAACAGGGTTCTAGGTCATCAATCAGGCATCAGGATTGTCACACTGACATAGGACTAACGGCGTTCTAGGTCAGTTTGAATCAGGCATCAGGATTGTCACACTGACAGAGGACTAACAGGGTTGTAGGTCAGTTTGAATCAGGCATCAGGATTGTCACACCGACACAGGACTAACAAGGTTCTAGGTCATCAATCAGGCATTAGGATTGTCACACCGACAGAGGACTAACAGGGTTGTAGGTCATCAATCAGGCATCAGGATTGTCACACCGACAGAGGACTAACAGGGTTCTAGGTCATCAATCAGGCATCAGGATTGTCACACCGACAGAGGACTAACAGGGTTGTAGGTCATCAATCAGGCATCAGGATTGTCACACCGACAGAGGACTAACAGGGTTCTAGGTCATCAATCAGGCATCAGGATTGTCACACCGACAGAGGACTAACAGGGTTCTAGGTCAGTTTCAATCAGGCATCAGGATTGTCACACCAGAGGACTAACGGCGTTCTAGGTCAGTTTGAATCAGGCATCAGGATTGTCACACCGACAGAGGACTAACAGGGTTCTAGGTCAGTTTGAATCAGGCATCAGGATTGTCACACCAACAGAGGACTAAGGGGGTTCTAGGTCAGTTTGAATCAGGCATCAGGATTGTCACACCGACAGAGGACTAACAGGGTTCTAGGTCAGTTTGAATCAGGCATCAGGATTGTCACACCGACAGAGGACTAATGGGGTTCTAGGTCAGTTTGAATCAGGCATCAGGATTGTCACACCAACAGAGGACTAACAGGGTTCTAGGTCAGTTTGAATCAGGCATCAGGATTGTCACTGACAGAGGACTAACAGGGTTCTAGGTCAGTTTGAATCAGGCATCAGGATTGCTACACCAGAGGACTAACAGGGTTCTAGGTCAGTTTGAATCAGGCATCAGGATTGTCACACCAGAGGACTAACAGGGTTCTAGGTCAGTTTCAATCAGGCATCAGGATTGTCACACCAGAGGACTAACAGGGTTCTAGGTCATCAATCAGGCATCAGGATTGTCACACCAGAGGACTAACAGGGTTCTAGGTCATCAATCAGGCATCAGGATTGTCACACCAGAGGACTAACAGGGTTCTAGGTCAGTTTGAATCAGGCATCAGAATTGCTACACCAGAGGACTAACGGGATTCTAGGTCAGTTTGAATCAGGCATCAGGATTGTCAGAGGATTTGCACATTTCAGAGGACTTCTAGGTCAGTTTCAATCAGGCATCAGGATTGTCAGAGGATTTGCACATTTCAGAGGATTGAACATTGCCGGCAAATGATTGAATTCTGGCGGCGGAGGTTTCACCATTCCTTCTTAAGGTAGTGTCCACTGTCGGATACGTTTTTAAAG
>CM065700.1:51467074-51472074 GCA_017654935.2 Phymorhynchus buccinoides | reverse complement strand
CACACACACACACACACACACACACACACACACACACACACACACACACACACACACACACACACACACACACACACACACACACACACACACACACACACACACACACACACACACACACACACACACACACACACACACACACACACACACACACACACACACACACACACACACACACACACACACACACACACACACACACACACACACACACACACACACACACACACACACACACACACACACACACACACACACACACACACACACACACACACACACACACACACACACACACACACACACACACACACACACACACACACACACACACACACACACACACACACACACACACACACACACACACACACACACACACACACACACACACACACACACACACACACACACACACACACACACACACACACACACACACACACACACACACACACACACACACACACACACACACACATACTACAGAGCATAGTAGACAGTGGGAAATATACATACTACAGAGCATAGTAGACAGACAGTAAGAAAGATACATACTACAGAGCATAGTAGTCAGACAGTAAGAAAGATACATACTACAGAGCATAGTAGACAGACAGTAAGAAAGATACATACTGCAGAGCATAGTAGACAGTGGGAAATATACATACTACAGAGCATAGTAGACAGACAGAAAGATACATACTACAGAGCATAGTAGACAGACAGAAAGATACATACTACAGAGCATAGTAGACAGTGAGAAAGATACATACTACAGAGCATAGTAGACAGACAGAAAGATACATACTACAGAGCATAGTAGACAGACAGAAAGATACATACTACAGAGCATAGTAGACAGACAGACAGAAAGATACATACTACAGAGCATAGTAGACAGTGAGAAAGATACATACTACAGAGCATAGTAGACAGACAGGAAGATACATACTACAGAGCATAGTAGACAGACAGTAAGAAAGATACATACTACAGAGCATAGTAGACAGTGGGAAATATACATACTACAGAGCACAGTACACAGACAGAAATATACATACTACAGAGCATAGTAGACAGACAGAAAGATACATACTACAGAGCATAGTAGACAGACAGTAAGAAAGATACATACAACAGAGCATAGTAGACAGACAGTAAGAAAGATACATACTACAGAGCATAGTAGACAGACAGAAAGATACATACTACAGAGCATAGTAGACAGACAGAAAGATACATACTACAGAGCATAGTAGACAGACAGTAAGAAAGATACATACTACAGAGCATAGTAGACAGACAGTAAGAAAGATACATACTACAGAGCATAGTAGACAGACAGACAGGAAGATACATACTGCAGAGCATAGTAGTCAGACAGTAAGAAAGATACATACTGCAGAGCATAGTAGACAGACAGTGAGAAAGATACATACTACAGAGCATAGTAGACAGACAGTAAGAAAGATACATACTACAGAGCATAGTAGACAGACAGACAGGAAGATACATACTGCAGAGCATAGTAGTCAGACAGTAAGGAAGATACATACTGCAGAGCATAGTAGACAGACAGACAGGAAGATACATACTGCAGAGCATAGTAGACAGACAGACAGGAAGATACATACTGCAGAGCATAGTAGACAGACAGACAGGAAGATACATACTGCAGAGCATAGTAGACAGACAGACAGGAAGATACATACTGCAGAGCATAGTAGTCAGACAGTAAGAAAGATACATACTGCAGAGCATAGTAGTCAGACAGTAAGAAAGATACATACTACAGAGCATAGTAGACAGACAGAAAGATACATACTACAGAGCATAGTAGACAGACAGAAAGATACATACTACAGAGCATAGTAGACAGACAGACAGGAAGATACATACTGCAGAGCATAGTAGTCAGACAGTAAGAAAGATACATAGAACGATGCGCGTTAATGACGTTTGCACGACAAATTTGGTTGCAACAATACCATACTAAGCTTTTTGGCTGTAATCATGAGGGAATGTAACTCAATGGAGAGGTGGACACATAGTTGTCATCATGAGGGAATGTAACTCAATGGAGAGGTGGACACATAGTTGTAATCATGAGGGAGTGTAACTCAGTGGAGAGGTGGACACATAGTTGTAATCATGAGGGAATGTAACTCAAAGGAGAGGTGGACACATAGTTGTAATCATGAGGGAGTGTAACTCAAAGGAGAGGTGGACACATAGTTGTAATCATGAGGGAATGTAACTCAAAGGAGAGGTGGACACATAGTTGTAATCATGAGGGAATGTAACTCAATGGAGAGGTGGACACATAGTTGTAATCATGAGGGAATGTAACTCAATGGAGAGGTGGACACATAGTTGTAATCATGAGGGAATGTAACTCAATGGAGAGGTGGACACATAGTTGTAATCATGAGGGAATGTAACTCAAAGGAGAGGTGGACACATAGTTGTAATCATGAGGGAATGTAACTCAATGGAGAGGTGGACACATAGTTGTAATCATGAGGGAATGTAACTCAACGGAGAGGTGGACACACAGGGAGTGTAACTCAAAGGAGAGGTGGACACATAGTTGTAATCATGAGGGAATGTAACTCAAAGGAGAGGTGGACACACAGGAAGTGTAACTCAAAGGAGAGGTGGACACATAGTTGTAATCATGAGGGAATGTAACTCAAAGGAGAGGTGGACACACAGGGAATGTAACTCAAAGGAGAGGGGACACATAGTTGTAATCATGAGGGAATGTAACTCAGAGGAGAGGTGGACACACAGGGAATGTAGCTCAAAGGAGAGGTGGACACACAGGGAATGTAACTCAAAGGAGAGGTGGACACACAGGGAATGTAACTCAAAGTAGAGGTAGACACACAGGGAATGTAACTCAAAGGAGAGGTGGACATACAACAGTTGTAATCATGAAGGAATGTAACTCAAAGGAGAGGTGGACACACAGGGAATGTAACTCAGAGGAGAGGTGGACACATAGTTGTAATCATGAGGGAATGTAACTCAAAGGATAGGTGAACACACAGGGAATGTAACTCAAAGGAGAGTTGGACACACAGGGAATGTAGCTCAAAGGAGAGGTGGACACACAGGGAATGTAACTCAAAGGAGAGGTGGACACACAGGGAATGTAACTCAGAGGAGAGGTGGACACACAGGGAATGTAACTCAAAGGAGAGTTGGACACACAGGGAATGTAGCTCAAAGGAGAGGTGGACATACAACAGTTGTAATCATGAAGGAATGTAACTCAAAGGAGAGTTGGACACACAGGGAATGTAATTCAAAGGAGAGGTGGACACACAGGAAATGTAACTCAAAGGAGAGGTGGACACACAGGGAATGTAACTCAAAGGAGATGTGGACACACAGGGAATGTAACTCAGAGGAGAGGTGGACACACAGGGAATGTAGCTCAAAGGAGAGGTGGACACACAGGGAATGTAACTCAAAGGAGAGGTGGACACACAGGGAATGTAACTCAAAGGAGAGGTGGACACATAGGGAATGTAACTCAAAGGAGAGGTGGACACACAGGGAATGTAACTCAAAGGAGAGGTGGACACACAGGGAATGTAACTCAGAGGAGAGGTGGACACACAAGGTCTTCAGTAACGCAGCAACCTGTCCTGGAAAGCATTCAGCTGGAACTGTTTCTGCTTCTGCTTCTGCTTCTGCCTCTTCTTCTTCGTCTCCTGCTTCTGTTTCTTTTTCTTCTTCTTCTTCTTCTTCTTCTTCTGCTTCTTCTTCTTCTTCTTCTTCTTCTTCTTCTTCTTCTTCTTCCACGTCTTCTTCTTCTTCTTCTTCTTCTTTTTCTTCTTCTTCTTCTTCTTCTTCTTCTTCTTCTTCTTCTTCTTCTTCTTCTTCTTCTTCTTCTTCTTCTTCTTCTTCTTCGTCTTCTTCTTATCTTTGAACTGTTTTCGGCTACCTCTGGTCCTCTCTTGTTCTCAGATACCAAGAGCCGTTGTATTCTGTCACATATTAAAGGTAGTCATCCAGCACGGGGATTGCGGACTGGAGTTGAGCCCCAGTAGACTGCTGGCTGTAGCGTAGTTGTTGTAGGCCTAATGCCGCCTGCTTTTGTTCTTCCTCTGTCTCCGCCTGCCCGCCCTTCCTTCCTTCCTTCCCTCCTTCCCTCCTTCGTTACGTGCCCGGCCCTCAGTCAGTCTCTGTGTCTCTGTGGGAAGGGAAGGGTCAGCGGTCAGTGTCTCTGCTGCTGTGGCTACTGTGTTGACCCACCACCACCACCACCCACTTCCACAACCACCACCATCATCACCACCACCACCAGGGGCCTAACTGACTGGCCGCAGTGTCAGTGTTGGCAGAGCGCAACCTGCGTCACTCCGTTGGTGACAGGAGACAAGCGGGGAGCAAAGGGTGAGGTGTGCGCAGGAAAGGGTGAGGTGTGGGGGAAAGTGTGAGGTGTGGGGGAAAGGGGGGGTGGAGGGATGAAACTCAGTGAAGAGAAAAAGGGGCGCCCAGTGGTGGTCAGCTGTGTGTAACACGGGTCAGTGTGTGTCCATTGGGGCTCTAGTCTACAACCAGTTCTGGGCTACACGGGTAGCCTATAGTAGGCCTCTGCCGCCGTACGCCCAAACACTACCTAACTCAAACTCAAACTCTTTTATTTGTCGTTAAACCATCAAAGGAATTATTGAAGGCACCCAGTGAGCTGTAGGCCTTGGCCCCGCATGATCGTCATCATCAGCATCACCAGCATCATCGTCATCCTCATCCTCAGCGTAGGGGACAGTGTCGGTGACAGCTTGTTGCAAAGCTTGAAGGAGGGGAACTAAGGTGAGTGAAAACTGGATGGAACAGGGTGTGACTGGGTGACAATCTCTTTCTCCGTCTCTGTTTCCCTCCATCCCTCTCTCTCTCTCTCTCTCTCTCTCTCTCCTAAAATCTTTATCCTTGTCAAATAAAGTTTTCCAGTGTCCAGTGTCCAGTCTCTCTCTCTCTCT